>BQNB010038590.1:0-46228 GCA_026074375.1 Tanacetum coccineum | reverse complement strand
AAGTTTCAAACCGAGTGATCTTGTATACCGCAACAACGATGCAAGCCATGCGGAGGACACAGGGAAGCTAGGCCCCAAATGGGAAGGATCGTACGAAGTTACGAAAGAACTTGGAAATGGAGCATACAAGTTAAGAGACCGTGACGGAAAGCAACTTCCACACTCCCGCGGACTTAGAATATCAACAACCTCAACAAGTGTTACATTCACAAAATGTAAGCAACTCACCCATGTGGATTCCGCAGTGGGGGTAATGCATTTCAATTTATCTTATTTATACATTGTAATGTCTTTTAAAAATTCAATGAAAGTGAAGCCTAGATACCTTCACAAATTTTTCTTTAAATTTCTTGTTCCTTACTTTGCGAAGTTATTTTTTATGTGATTAAGACGCACACGCAATAGGGCATGACCCAGTAAATGTTATTCCGTATAACAAAAGGATGAGTAACCTAACAATTCACTCAAATATACATAAGAGGTATTGCAAACCCATTATTGGGAGAATAACCCACAAATATTCAAGTAAGAATATCATATTAAACATATCATCGCGGTATTAAGATGATAGCAAAACTATATTAAGCTTCCAACATTCAAAATTGTATAAGTACATTTTACCGCAACAAAAAGGTCACAAGCGACTGCGGTATCTAACGGATAAAGACAGTTAGAAAATTGTTCACATATATAGAAGCACAACAAAGAGGTCACATATGACCAAGGAGAAATATCTAAAATAACACTACAAGCAAGTCACCACGGGATATTCAAATCAGCATCATCAACATTTAGAAAAGAAGCAATATTCTCATCTGCATTCACATCAGCATCCGCCTGGTCATCCGTGCCCACAACTTCGTAATCATCTACAGAGATAGGAGCAATTGTACTGGCAGAAGCAAAAGTTGTAGACAGGGCCGTAGTAGTGTCAGCATAAGCAGGCACAGTATCAGAAGTACCCTCTGTACCTGTCAAGACCGCAGCAGAAAGAGGCTTAGATAAAGGAACAAAAACATTATGCAGAACTGATCTCTGATTGGAAATGTTCTCCTTAATCTTTCGAACATAAATACTAGAAACATCCAAAGCAAGCGACAGAGTGGTAGCAGCAATGACAACTTTATCCGGCAAGTGATGGATATGGACCATCAGCTAGTCAACATGGGGTTGCAGCTCATTCAACCCTAACTTATCCGCAAAGGGCTCCTCCAGGTGAAGGATGTTCATCACAGCTTCAATACTAGCATCCTTACTAGATTTCAGCTCTCCAAGCAAGGGGAAATTCACATTTTGAAGCCGTTGCAAAGCAGCAATATAATCAACTTCTGAAGAAGGATTATGAGCAGCAACATCCGTTAAAACTCTACCTTCCTTGCCATGAGTGATCCCAGCAGATAGCTCATCCTGCATACCCTTCTCGATAGCCTTACCGATAGCTGCCCCAAGAGCAGAAAGGTATTTAGGTAAATTTAGACATTTAGTAATGGCAAGTTCCATGCCTTGGGTCAGAAGCCATCTTCGGCCGAAAATGGTAGTTAAAAGATGCGAATAGAATTTCTCTTCCAAGTGAAGGGCCATTTCCACACAATCAGTGTACAGCTTATCAAATTTTTCGTTAACAACTTTCATTTGATCATCTTGAAACTTCTCAAGTTGTTCCACGCAATTCTCGTACACCGTGACCTTCTCCTGAAGTTCGAAAGAAGAAACCTCCAACTTATGTACCTGTAATTATGCGAAAACATACAGATAAGAAAATTGAACAGAAAAATATGCAAACTGCCTAAGTATAAAAGCACATACCCGGTCCACAAGGTTGTCATTTTGAGATTTGACGGAAGTAATCTGGGCATTTAAATCAGTCAGTTCACGTTCCTTGCCTACCGCTGAAGCTTCAAGATCCGTCACCTTCACATCCAGAGCATTCTGCTCCTTTTCGAGGATGGTGTTATGCAAGATCCTGCAGCCTTCTGCTCTGCGCTCGTGTGCAAATCAAAATACCTGCTCATGCTCTGTTCCATGGTTTTCTCTCAAACTGTTCACCTCATCCCAAAGGTACTTTCCTGACATTGATCTTGGAAATTTATCTTTCTTAATGTGTAGAAGCTTTCAACATGGAGACGAATGGATTCTGCAGCTTCCGCCTCCCTTAACGACAGCTGCGCTTTAAGACTTTCAATCTCTTCTTCTCTGACCTTCAGTAACTCATCCTGCTTCTTAACAACAGACTTCAGCCTCCTTCTCTCTTTAACATTGTACTCCGCTCGCATCCTCACTTTGGCACTTAAAGACATTTGGCGAGCAGCTCCAACATTAAACTCAGTAAATAACTGGTCATGTTCCATTCCACGAACGAACGCAAAGAACTTTGGAGGATCAAAATCATCAACCATCTCATGGCAGACGCGGCCGTCATTAAGGCGGGACCCATTGGTCATGTTCCATGAAGGAACATAAACTTTCTAAAGATCAATATCAGGGTCGATGACGGTGCAGATACCACCAACAAGAAAGTCACTGCCAGTAAGATCCGAAAAGACACCAGTGTTGGGATCGTCTCCACCAGCTGAAGAAGAATCGACAAAAAACAAAGAGGGCTTAACAGGTTTCTCTTTAACAACCAAAGCAGGATCAACCGTTGAGGTAACGGTAGTGACAGCTATCATTACTAGAATAGAATACCTGACAAGAGAATCAACTTTAGCCTCCGCAACATTAGCACAGAATGGTGAGAAGAGTCTGAAGAAATAATGAACCTTTGAGGAGCACTAATAGTTCGGAGATTGGGTCCAACCACGAAGTCAGTATGATCTCCGCCCTCACGCTCCGGCATGGCGGATACGAAAGATGTCATGAAAGGCAAAGTAAGGATAGCCTCACCCCTGACATCAGCATTCCGCACAGCCTCAGCAAGCAACCGTTGAACCGCAGACATAGATTTGCCATCTACGGATGCCACACTCAGGGTTCCATGATCCTCCCTTAACCTTTTGGGAGGATGCGAAGACTCACCGGCATCAACAACCACGGTTTTCCTTTTCCTCTTACGTTTCGGCTGTACAGGAGCAACATCTTCAACAGCAGTATCCACAACCTCACTAACTGGCTGAATGTTAGTACCTAGCCACTCTTATGTCGCTCACCACTGTAGTAATGCACCCTTGTTCTGTTTAATTACCACTACCACCCTCATCCAAAAGCCTGACAAACACTTGAACACTTGCTTTTAGCTCGCTTTCAGCATGGTCAGGTGCAACTGGAAGCAGAGGAACAGTGTGACCAATAGTAGTCTCCAGGAATGGTGGCTCATCTTTAATTCGTTCCCACTCAACAACTTTCACTTTGGTGGGATCTAGAGTATGAATAAAAGCAAAGATGTCCATTTCTGCAAAACGAAAGCAAAGGAAGCACAATTAGAAACAAAACAGCAAGCTATAAAACACACTACACATATATAATATAAGACACCCACCCTCTCCGTTCTTATGCAAAAACCAGGGATGAGTTTCCTCATCCAAAGTGTAATGGCGACTCAGTCTAATCAAGCACATGAATTCTTCTGGAAACTTCCAGAACGGAGAGGGATGAGCAAAAAGAGTGGCATAATCTTGTACATTAAAGTCAGCCGCTACCATAGCAGGATCTCTAGTCACGTACCTGGCAGTATGCCAAGGAAAAGGTGCAGGGCAAGCAAACTCATCAACCCAGAAAAAGTAATCGTTCCAATTTTTGAGGGAATCAATAGGTTTCATATAACATACGGGAGCATTATCAGAGTGCTTACTAAATGACATCCATCCACTCTTTTTAGAATTAACATAGAAGCACAGGAATAGCCTAATAGTTGGTATAATCCCACAAACACGGCACAAGATTTCAAAATGGGAAACCTTGGCTGCCCCAATATATCAACAAGGAAGGTGGACAAAGGCAGTCTAAAGTTGGCAAAATCAAAAAACCTAGTGTATAAGCCAATCTTTCTAGCAGGCCTCTTGTGCATTGTATCACCCCGACCGGGCAAAATAGGATCTACTTCCTCTGGAATATGCAATTTTTCACAAAAAGCATCAAATGCTTTCTAAGAAAGAACATACTTAATGTCTGTAATGGCACTCATGATAGAAAAAAAGGTTTAAAAACTTAACTTGAAAGCTTGAAGTTCTTTGAAGAACGGTGAAGTACAGATAAAAAGATTAAAAAGCTCAAAATCTTTAATAATGGCGAAATAAGTGAAAGAAGATGAAATAGAAACCAGTGAAACCCAAATCAAGTATTTATATTCTCGGTATAGTAAATTCAAGGTTTTTTCAGATGCTTACACGTGGCCATGACCTCCGAGTCAACAGTTAGGATTAAAAGTAAAGATAGTAATGACAGTTAAGAAAGTGGACTAAACCATTAAATCAGTCAGAATGTGAAAGGTCACGAAGAGGCCACGTCACCTACATCTCACCTAACAAGGGAAAAGAAACGTCGTGGAGAAACTAGCAAACGCGAAAGATGCAAGGAAAAGATTAATACCAGAACCTGAGTCTAGTAATATCTACCACACGCTACAAAGTCGTATGCAATAGACATACTAGACTGGGGGGGACTTGATGACATATAACACATAGAGCAGGCCTTTGGACCTGGGCTACATAAGCCATACATGGGGCCAAGCCCAATAGAATAGTCAAAAAGCACAATGGACCAAAGCTAAGCCCAGGCTAAACTGGCTACGGTCCGGAAGCAGCAAGATGAACGAAAGGTTTCCAGAGGACACTTTCGCAGGCCAGCAGAAGTCCGCTTGGCAAACCCATGTCCGCAAGTCATGATTACAAGCATACTCTTGCCTGAAGAGGATCCCACTTCGGCCCATCAACAGGCCCAAGCGAAATACTAGGAAAACCTAATATTTGGCTCACCTATAAAAAGGGGTACTCTGACACCCCACAAGGTATGATTCTCTAATCATATTTCACACACATATACTCTGACATCCTCTCATAAAATATGTGTACTTACTCTTACGTCGGAGTCTAATCGTGGGGTCCGTCCATACGGTAAGACTAATGGTTTACCTTTGATTGTGCCGGGAATCAATCTCGTCCCTTGGTTTAGTACAGGATCTTGCCCATTGGCCCAGTCCAATAAGCATCCAGATCCATCTTTTTAACCCATAACAGATTTTGTACTAACAAGTAAGTTCATCGCCATGGGGAGCACCGGTATTATTTGTCAAGAAGAAGGACGGTTCATTTAAGATGTGTATAAACTATAGAGAGTTAAATAAGCTGACCATCAAGAACCGTTATCCCCTCCCAAGGATAGATGACTTGTTTGATCGGCTGCAAGGATCACTATATTTCTCTAAGATAGACCTTCGGTCCTGATACCATCAGCTGATAGTGCACGAGGATGACATTCAAAAGACTAGATTTAGAACTCGATATGGACATTTTGAGTTCACAGTAATGCCCTTTGGTTTGACGAATGCACCAGTGATATTCATGGACTTGATGAACCGAGTGTGTAGATCTTACCTAGATAAGTTTGTGATAGTGTTCATAGATGACATATTGATCTATTCTAAGACCAATAAGGAGCACGATATGCATCCAGGGTTAATCTTAGAACTGCTCAAGAGGGAGAAATTGTACGCCAAATTCTCTAAGTGTGAATTCTGGTTGCAAGAGGTACAGTTCCTTGGGCATGTGATTAACGGTGATGGTATACATGTAGACCCTAATAAGATTGAAGCTGTTAAGAATTAGGAAGCCCCTAGAACTCCATATGAAGTTCATTCATTCTTAGGATTAGCTGGATATTACCATCGATTCATTGAGAATTTCTCCAAGATTGCTAAGCCACTTACCATCTTGACTCGGAAGAATAAGACCTATGTTTGGGGTGAGGAACAGGAAGAAGTGTTTTAGATCTTGAAGGATAATTTATGTAATGCGCATGTTCTAGCTCTCCTTGATGGACCAGAAGACTTTGTAGTATACTGCGGTGCGTCAGGTCTAGGACTAGGTTGTGCACTTATGCAGAGGAGTAAGGTGATCGCATATGCCTCTAGACAATTAAAGATACATAAGAAGAATTACACTACCCATGATTTGGAATTGGGTGCTGTTGTGTAACACCCCCAAAATAGGGTTGCATCGGAATAGTGTCTGGGAGCGTTACTTCATAATACCATTGCACAAGACAGGAGAGAAAAACCTCTAAACGTGTCGTTTGAAAAGTAATCTTGTATTGTTTAGACTCCAATGCACATCAAGTATGTCAAGTAGCTTGTTCATCTGAGAAAAACATGCTTAAAAGAGTCAACATAAAGTTGGTGAGTTCATGGATTTTTGTAAATGTAAATGTTAGATCAAAGATTTGTAAAGAGTGTATGACCATTTCAATTGTTATAATTATATAATATATATATATATATAATAATATTATTTTATATAATCTATTATAAAATGTGTAGGTGCTTAAAGTTGTAAAGTGGAGAAAGCAATAAAAATATTGAACCAATTTTACATGTAATTAATTAGTTGTTGGTCCTGTGTACGATTTTTTGGTTTGTGTACAGTTGCTGGAGTTTTGGTTCGTGTACGACAAATTGGTTCGCGATTTTTAGTAATACAAATAGTTTTTTGTGTATCAGTTTGTTTATCATCAGTGTTAGCATTTATTTTTGTTTAACTCAGAGTAACTTTGTAAGAGTGTATCATTCAATTTGCGAATACAATGTTATATATCAATTAATTATCATTTTGTTAAGCAAAATTATGTATCATATGTAATGAGCTATAAATTGATGGCGTATCAAGTTTTGTTTGTGGTTAAAAATCAATTATTATGTAAAAGATTAAATTTCAGTGGTATCTAACTATTAATTAATAGATTCAATGGTTAAGATCACTTCTCATTTTAACAACTTTAAGCTACTACACTACAATAACCTTCCCCTATATATATATATATATATATATATATATATATATATATATATATATATATATATATATATATATATATACTCCGGTTCCGTTGAGAAGGTTTTTATTTTGAGAAGATTGAGAAATCTACGTTTGAGCAAATTGATTCATATTTTTTGATTTGATTCACAAGTAAACATCATTTAATAGTGAATCAAAGCTATAAATCACAAATTTGATTCACAAATCATTGCTAAAATCGAGTATGGTACTGATTCCTTTAAATTTTATAGAATATATCAGTATTTATACTTATAGTTGCTAAACGAGAGAATTTTAACAATGATTCGAATTTTTACACATTTTGAATTAAAATCACATAAAATGAAGTTTTTACCTTAAAAACTTGAATCAAAGTTAAAAATCCTACATTTTGAAACCTTCTTAATCTTCTCAAAATAAAAACGTCTCAATCGATCCGGATTATATATATATATATATATATTATATAATAAAGCAAAATCTCAAGTGGGGACTTTTGTATTTCAAAAAAATCAAATCATACTTTATTAAGTAATAATTGAATTATTATTATTATTTTTATTTTTAAATATTTAGAAAAGAAGCTTAAATATTTCTAGATTTGGTAAAAAATATATAAATTCATTTTGTTTTGACAAATTTGTGTACAAAAGTGTATGTGTCAAAAATATAAAAAATACAGCTTATAAAACGCGGGACTATGTACAAAAATATTAGGGGTTAAAACAAAAATTTAGGATAACAAAACCGCAACTCTCAGCCCCTATTATGTATGATAACTATAATTTTTTTATAAAAAATCCCGTCCTTTCCCATACCTCTTTATCACATCGACACAAACAAAAAAAACCCTAATTTTACCAAAACAAAATCGGCAATCATGGGTTTATTCAAACTTTTAATAAATTGTTTCTAGGTTTTTCTTACAAGTGGGTATTGATGATGCTTATTCGTTGCTTCACAAAGGAGGTAAAACTTCTTAATCTACTTCGTTTCTGGTTTTAATGGATTATGTAAGTGTTTTTTTCAAACTTTTACTCTATATAGCTTAACTAATCATGGTTTATGTGTACATAAACTCTAACTTTCCGCAGCTTAACTAACCATGGGTTTATGTGTAATTGTAAATTTATGTGTAAAATCAAAACAAAATCCTCATGGTGGTAACATTTAATCGGTATATAGTTTTATACATTCGAGAGTGATTATTTTTAGTTGGGTATATTATTGCTCTTGATTTTGTGGTTGCTATACATTTGATACTTTATAATATACTTGATGAGTAACTTTATCCATTGTAGTTTTAGGCATATTTTATGCATTTGTTATTCATGACATCTGTGGTGCACATGAGTAGAGTCTAGATTAATTTAGGCTTAGCCTTCAAACTATAATCATATGCCATCAGCTGACTTTCCATATATAATCATATAGCACTCTTTTTTACCAGATGGTAAGCTACATTATACTCTTTTTTTCCTTAGCAAGGGGTAAAACCATGGTGTCTAGATCGGGACCACTATGCAAGTGTTTCTAAAGACCGAATGAGAGTAAGAATGGGTCCAACTGGTGCAGGACCAGTTTTTGTAGTGCAGGCTATGTTGGTTGAAACCACCCAAACATGCAAGGTAATTTGGAATATATACGGCGGATAATAGCCGAAGCAACTCTAAAAGTAGTCATATCAGATTATTATGTATGAGTGTTATGTCTATTATAACGAGGGTCATTCAGGCTAACAATAACTCCCTCTCTAAGACATGATGAAAACCTTAGATGTATAACACCTGTAATCTAACCACTTGGAATGAAAAAAATATACCGATGACACTTTGCTTTAAGTTAATTTTAAGCATTGATCTACGCTGATACGCTGTTACAAACCACTCCTCTTTTATTGTGTTGGATGTGTTTAGTACAACATCTCAATACCGGTTTGGGCATGTGTGAAAAATAAGTTGTGAACTTTCATGTAAATGAATGAAAGGAGCAAAACACATAAGGGACTCAATATGACATAGTTGATCAACAGTAAATTAGGTGGTAACAGTCAAAATATATTACTTATCTCAAGTTTAAACGGAGACCGGAAGGGTGAGCCAAGCCAAGGCAATAGTGCAATGCCAAGGCGACTCGCCAAGACCCCAATAGCAAGCTATTGCGATGATCTTTCCGCAAAAAAATAAGAATAAATCGATTGAGCCGATGCATCACATATATTTAAAATGAATAAGAACAGTTACTACACTTGATCTTAGCCAAAAGGCGGAGAAAGTATAAAAAACTTGACTCTGAAATAACATCGGTTGCTCCAAATTCAGGTCGACAACTACAGATCTTCTAATGTAGGAGCACCGGTGGTGAATAATGACTTATGTTATTCATGCAGTTGAATTTAGAATTAAAGGATTTATTTAATGACTTATGGTTTACTTAGATGCATCCCACATCACCATAAGGAAGGCAACTTGCAAGATGGCAGAGGCTATAAATGCAGACGCCCATGTATTGATCAAGAAAATATGTAAACTGGATTTATTCATCTGAGTTTTATACTACATAATTATTACTTTAGATACAACAATATCAAAAAACATACATACATAATTATTTTTGATACAACAAACAAAACCATTTAAGACACTTTAATTCTCTTCTTCTTCTTGCTTTTGGGGACTCGTATTACTATCTACTAGCTCGAAAAGCCTGACTTCATTCAAGAAAGAACCAACCAAGAGATATGATCATAATGGATTTTTTTATTTAAACTCCATGCATGAACGAGTCTTGAAGAATTCAATATAATAAAATTCAATGCATTAGAGGAGATATCTAAGTGAGTTACTTAATAGATAAAAATACATTATTACAAAATTAAAAAAAAGCCTGTACGTGCACGGACTTTATAACTAGTGTTTATTAAGACATAATAGATGTTACATAACCTATAAATCCTAATGGACTCAAACCCACAAATGGGCATGGGCTTATTTATTTATTGACTACTAGTATACATATGTAATAAAAAGATACAAACATAAAAATGTTTATAAATAAATGCATAATCAAACTTCAACGAATATAAATGAGTGAACGAGACTTTTGCCATGTTCATTCGTTAAACTAAACGAAACAAAATCTTGTTCATGTAACAATGTTTTTAATAAACGTTCATTCTGTTTACAACCTTAAAAAAACACGTAAAATGGAGAAAGAATAAAACCAAAGCTGAAGGTGTTGAAATAAGAATACAGTTCTTCCTAGTATGTTTGTTTTTGTTCCCACATCAAACAAGTGAGAAAAGATGGATGTGAATTGTGAAGTATAAAGCCTTAACTCGTCTAGTCAGGGGAACGAAGGCCAATAATGACCACAAGCGAATTGGTTATGACGACACTTTAGACAGCGAACACACACTTATAACGTGCAAGTCTGCTATAGACTTGCCCATTAATTTTTGGGATGCCTATTAAACTTTTATGGGCTCAATAATCATTAAGAAAAGAGCTTTGATTTTGTTAAATATTCATAGAAAAACATAAAGCATTTTTTTATCATCATGATTTATTTTCGAAGTGTTTCATTATTGTTATTTTGGTTTAACGTGCAATTGGTACCTTCGTCGGTGCAACCATATAAACATGTTATTGGTGCTTAGCTCACCTAGCTCTCATAAAGTGTTGTTTTAAAATGGGTTTTTCTAACTTATGCCATGGAGGCACAAGTTAAATATGGCCTCCTAGCCGGCGTGTCACCCACTTGAAAGCTAATAGTCAATAAGGTGGTGCTCATATCAGGCCACACATATAATGACTTAAAAAAAAGAAAAAAAAAAAAAAAAAAGAGAAAAAAAAAAGAAAAAAAACAAGTAAAAGAAAAAAAAAAGAAAAAAAAAAAAAAAAAAAAAAAAAAAAAAAAAAAAAGACCATTCATTAGATGACACGCAGATAGTATGACACTCTTTAACTTATGCCCCTGAAGCACAAGTTAGAAAATCCCTTTAAAATTTATGTGGTTTCTAAAATTATACCATTTTTACTATTTGTTTTGTTTTTTATATATTGATCACAATCTTTAACTTGTGCCTTTAGGGCACAAGTTAGAAAATACCTTTAAAATTTAAGTGGTTACTAAAATTATATCATTTTTTTGTCTGTTTTATAGATTGATCACAATCTCTCTATGATTTATATTTCAATTTCTTCAAGTCGTATGATGTTGTTGTCATCTTTGATGATAATGAAGACTTGAAAACGTGAAATGCTAAACGTTATACGAAACACTTAACCACAATATCTCAACTATAAGTATTCACCGCTATAAATCATGTTGTTATATACGAGTACGCGCCTAATCTATACAATAAAAAAGAGAGTACAAAGTTGATACAAACATTTATGTTAAAAGAAAACATACTTTCCACAAATAAAATCGAAAGTTAACGCGGTCTTTTACTTTGTTAAGGCGATAAATGTGACCCCTATATTTTTCTTACTTTTGTTGTGGTGCTACCGTTTATAATATAAGTTAAGTAAGAAGTTAAAAGGATCATTAGTTATCATAGTTGTACTAAG
Organism: Tanacetum coccineum; assembly: GCA_026074375.1. Lineage (NCBI taxonomy): Eukaryota > Viridiplantae > Streptophyta > Magnoliopsida > Asterales > Asteraceae > Tanacetum > Tanacetum coccineum. Next base: position 34,689 of record BQNB010038590.1, on the reverse strand, counting down.
AAGGAGGCTATAATGCTTTATTATTTGAATGAGTTGGACTAAGTCTAGGATTAAGGTAGTGTTTAACTTAAAGTATCTTAATTGAAAAATAGATAAGTTAATTAAGTCATCAAATGGATGTTTGTTTAGTGCTTAAAATTAACATATGACCTCCTAGAAAAAGCCAAGGGAATGAGGTATCCAAATTAAGTCCACCCCCATTATCCTAATTTTACATATTTACCCTTCCACTCCTTAACCTCTAAATTCACCTATTTCATATAAAAGGGTAATAGTTTTTTTTAAATTCAGACACTTTATTTAGCACAAAAAACAAACATCTATATATTTATTTACAAACATACAACATATATCCAAACAGTTACTTTAATTTTACAGAACTTAATTAAAAAACCAACCAAACAAGCCCTAAGTTTAGTTTGCTCATTATTTTTTGCCCACTCTTAGATAGATACCGATAACTGTTCATTATCATTGTCAAATAAAAAACAAATGACCTAAAAAAACCTGCAAAATAAAAATGGCATTTTGAGGGAGAGAAAGTTAGCAAGGAAAGCAAGAATGTTTAGATTCGATTCGTGGTTTGGTTTTAGTAACAACGTTTTAAGGAGGCCTTTATTAGCAGGAGTAAAAGCTAGTTGAAGTGCAATGTGAGTTCCATGAGACTTTTTTTCAAACTGGGATACATGCATAGTATTGTGTAAAATTATCTTCTACCTGTTTAGTCATTCATGCCTTATGTTTTGAAAGTCCGGTTTGCTAGAACTGTTTAGAAGTGTAAAGTAGATTATATCATGATATGTCCGTTTAGTAATTCGAAAGCTTGTAAAGTAAACCAACGGGCTGTGTAGTAAATCTGCAGTGAATAATTATGTGCAAGTTATTATTTTCTTGTTATTGGTATATCAAAATGGCTTGATTTTATTATTGAGACATTATTTTGTATATAGTTAAACTATAAACTCACCAACGTAGCTGACCTTTTAGCATGTATCTTAGGAAAAGATAAGGATTCGAGCTCAAAAGGAAAAGAGAAGGCTTAGAAGATGTTGGCCATTTAGTTTTATTTGCAAGCTTATCCTAGTTGTGTTTGTTGAACTTGAAAAATTTGCTTTTAGTCAGATTGTGTTTCAAGTTTAAGACTTCCGCTGTTCATTTGAGACGAATGCTTAAGTGACGTTAGTTCATTTAAGAAATTTTCCATTTAGCCACGCGCTTATATTTTGGAGTGTGACAATAAATTTTTCATATCAATCGATGTTTGGCACAGTTTAACAAAATTTTGTCATTGACGAAATTATCGTTTAGTACATTTAAATATGTTTTCATTTACTTTCTATACTCGTTATCATCAAGTATAATTGTTTATTCGTCGACATTTGTTGATTAACGAGGTTATTATAACCGAGTTTTGTGGCGGTCCGTTTGCGTACGATGTTCTAAAGCCCGCACAACATTACTATATCTTTAAACTAACATAAATAATAAGTCGAGAGATGGAAATGGGATTCATTCTCAAATAAGAAGCCAATGATGAAATGTGCTAACATATATTTTTATAAATCTTGAACACAAAATACAGATAAAGGTTGCATCCAGTCCCTAACACATGGTCTAAAATGAAACACTAATATCTGGAAGCCTAAGACATTAGATCTCTATGGTTTTTTGTTCCACCATAGGCATCCTTACTTCGAATTTGAAGCAATAATACTTCATTAAAATAAGAATACAGCTTCCATTGTGAAAGATAACCATTGCCATTGTTTTATGCATCAGCTGCTACCTCAGCTCCCATGTCAGCTCACGCAGCCATGCATTCAGCTCTTGTCTAATACATATTACACTTGTAATGGTTATATATTTATAATGCATTATTCATTAGTATACAATGAATATATGTAACACCCCCTTAATTTACATATAGCAGCGGAAACTAAATTGGGGTATTACTTCATGAATCAACAATCATAATCATAGAAAACAACTTAAAAGAGACGTTTTGGAAAATTTAGTTATCATTCAATATTATTTCAGAGTTTTACAAAAGGAGGTCCCAACATACATATGAAAACATAGTGTTTGAATGATAACAAGTTTGGACGCCCTTAAGTCCAATGTCACTCCGTGCCATAGGTTGCTTAATTACATAAGATAAACATGCTAAAAAGGTTAATACAAAGGTTGAGTGAAATTCACAGGTTTGAAATGTAATAGTTGAATACAAGTCATCATAAGTGGTAATAATTGTACAATTACAATTATCATGGAAAACAGTATTATTGCCCTAAGCTTATGACATCAACACGTTAACATGGAAATCACCTTAGTGACATTATTGAGGAAGAACTGTCCTCTTGGAAAGGTAACTTGCCAAAGTTACCTATTATTCTCAAATATAGTGCGTTTGATTACCTCATGTACAGGTAAACACAAACAGGATTCGTCAATCCCGATAGATCTATCCACAATATTCGCGTTCACACTCAAGTGATTAATGGTTCATGATGTAAAGATATTGGCAGTAAAGGTAACTTAGGAAATAACATATCAGGATAACATATAGTTGGAAAACACTTGTATTTACGGTTTATAGCATGTATCCCCCCACGGGATTTAGAAAAACATATAAAGTGACTAAGAACCCACTAGAGAAGGTAGTTGATTAGACTTGAAACTTTATTCAAATGGAAGTAAACAGTCCTGTCACGCAACCTGGTTAAAATGTCAAGTCTTATGTTGATTTTTTAAAACTTTATTTCATAAGTTTAACGTAATTATTTTTGGTTAATAGTTTGTGAACCATCGTATCACTGTTCGGGCTATCATAATCTAGAGGTTATGCAGTAAACGTTTGAGGAGCTAGGACACTTTAAATAGTAAATCCAGCAACTCGTCAAAATGTCTACCCAAATGAAAGCCCCTCACATGAAATTTCCTAGTAACTCGCTAAAATAAGTAAGATTTATGAGCTTGTAGCTTATGAAAAGAGTTTATGGGCTTAAAAATCCAAAATGGGCACGTTTTGTTTTAGAAACAATAACCCGGTGGGTTAGGGCTTTTAGGATTAGTTTTAATGATTATAAAAGTGATAAGTGAGCTTATAAAATCAGCTTATGGCTTTTAGCTTATTAGGGTTTACGAAAAGGGTTTTAGGGTTTTTAAAAGGCGCGTTTGGTTTAGGAAAACCAAACGAATAAGCTTTAGGGTTTAAGGGCTTATTTCATGTGATCATAAGGATGTATAGGAGCTTATATATAATCTAAAACATGATAAGAGCTTATTGAACGAGTAGAAAAGATTACTAGTACACGAATGGGTGAAATGTGTCGAAATGAGCAAATATAACCCGAAACTTCAGGAATGAATCAAGAGCTGCTTTCATCTTTAACCTTTGGCTTCTAAATAGCTTCTACTTTCTCTTCTTCTTCCTTAGCTTGATTAGAACATTATTTGAGGTATGTTTGATAAAATTGTGTGTTTGTAAAAGTGTGTGTGTTTCGGTTATATATAGTCTAAAGGAAAGAGTAGTGCCCAAGTTGTGAGGAGTAATTACTATGGTGAGCTAGGAGTGATGGCCAAGGGATAGCTAGGATGACTAATGGAAGCTAGTAATAGCTTTGAAAGGTGTATGGAGGTAGAGAGGGGTTCGGTTTGCCAAGGTAGTGACAAGAAGGTTTAACTTGGGGTGCAAGGTGACAAGTAGCTTACAAGGAGGTGGTGAGGTGTTGAGGTGCTTAATCTTGGGGCTCAAGGGTGGTAACAAGGTACTAGGCAAGGTGGTGTGTCATGGTAGAGGGTGGTAGCTTGGTTCGAGCTAGTTAAGGTGTTACGGGTTCATTAGGGTTTCGGGTTAGGGTTTTAGATTTAGGATGAGCAATGGGCTGAGATAAAGGGAAACTATGGTTCAAATGTGATGCTTAAGAAGCTTGTAAGTTGTGTTAGAAAGGTTGTACAAAATGCCTTAGAAAAATGGAGGGAAAATGGGCTAGTTTGAATGTTGTGTTATATCGGGTTGTACCATAAGCTTAAAGGAGTTGTACTAGGGTTTTGGAAGGAAAAATATATTCTAATTTCATGCATTGTACACTTGTACACATGCCTTGAAAGCTTGTACATTTATTTTATATGGAAATCTTATACGTAATCGAGGTTTTGATATAAACGTTTAACGTATAAATCTGTTTTATAATAAAAGTTTTAAATGGTACGTTAAATAAATAATGTATGGTAAAATGAAGTTTAAAACATATTGGTTGACATATTATAACGTTTACTTGCTATAAACGTTGATGAAATTAGCATTGGTAGGTTGCGTGAGCTCGTTTACTTTTGTAATGTAAGTTACGTTACATTATGGATGTAATAAAGCAAAAATCTTTCTATGAAAATGGTTGCATCTAATTTAATAGATGAATAATTACACTGATAAAAATTGCATCTAATTTAATAGATGGACAATTACACTGATGAAAATTGCATCTAATTTAATAGATGGATAATTACATTGATGAAAATTGTAGGTTGTTATAATATATACTGTTGATGACCCATAAGAAGAATATATAATGTTTGTTAGGAATATAAAAGTGTGTATTATTTTTATAGTTGATCTTTGTAATAATTAACAGTATTTAGTATTTAATAGTTTGTAATAAAGCTAATTGGGCCTAAAGCTAGATTAGTTACCCAATTAGCTAAGTAGAGTTAGTTAAATGAGATTAGTATAAATAGATAAAATAAGACATTTAGATAAAACTTCCTCATTCCTTGTAAACTTCTAATTCACTTTTTCTCTCATTTTATAAAAAACTTGTCATTTGATATTTATCTTTCTCTAGTTTCTCTCTCTAAACTTAACCATTCCTAATATGATACAATGCTAAAAGGGACTAATATCAAGTGATATCAACAGCTAGGAGAGGATCTAGTTTGATACTGTGTTAATCAAAGTGTTTAAATCATGTTCAAATTCTTCAAAAATCAATTTTGTTATGATTTTTATTAAGATTTTGGTTTCTTTTGATCATATTTTTACTATTTGACATTCTTTTAGCATCAAATCCTATCATTTTGTGTTAAATACATTATTTAGTAACAAATTCTACAAAAAGAACGAATTATTTACCTTAGTTTTTGATTTTTGATTGATTCGAGTTGATTAGATACGAATTTTGTATTCTTCATCGTGTTAAGATCAAATTTGGTATTCTTCATCGTGTTAAGATCGAATTTGGTATTCTTCATAGTATTGAGATTGTTTTGGTGTATATTCTTGGTTTAAGACAAGAATATTGGATTCAAACACATTTAGGATCGATTTGGTGTGTAAAATTATGTGTTTTAGTCGAATTTGGTGTTCTTTGGAAGAATTCGGAAATAAAATGGTTATTGGTATGAATTCCATGTTTAGTGTGTTGGATAATATGAATTTGGACAAACGGTTATTCATCCTCATTTGTGATTTTGGTTCTTAGGGAAATACAAATTCGGTGCTCAAAATTTTTGTAAATATGAATTTGGTATTTCATAACTGCGAAATGAGTGTTTCATTAATACGAATTCGGGGCTTTACACTTGTGAATTAGGTCTTATGCAATCCGAATTCAGTGTTCCTCATTCGTGGTTACAGTGGTTCCTAATTTGTTGAATACAGTCTCTAAAAAGGAATCCGAATTTGGTTAGGAGGTTTTTGTGAATACTTTAGTCAAGGTTTGGGATTTGAAATTGGTTATTGGATTTCAATTACTAAGTGGGTTGAAACAGTTTAGATGAATTTTGATTTAAACCATTGTATTTTTAATTGTTCATCATACTTTGATTTCACATTTATCATTCTTTATTGTCTTAAACGATTTGTATTGCATTTTTTAAAATGGATGCTTCTCATAATCAAGCAATTGCTGATGCTGGTGAAGAGAATTGTCTACGATGCTAATAGGGAGCTATGTTCCTTGGTTGAGTAGATTTGTGAGATATATTGATGGAAAGAAGGAATATGGTAAGATACTTAAGGATTCGATTGAGAATGGTCCATATCAAATGAAAGAAATTGAAGATCAAGGGAATTCAAATGGCAATCCTCGTGTTCCACCATTTAAGAGAATTCAAGAAGAGGCATATCATATGGGAAATGACAAGAAACAGTTTGAAGCGGATATAGATGCAATGAATGCAGTTTTGTTAGGAATTCTAAATGATATCTATAATTCTGTAGACGTATGGCAAACTGCACGAGCTATATGGCAACAGGTAAAAAAGGCTTATGCAAGGTACCGATTTGAGCAAACAAGAACAGATTTCAAGACTTCTTGATGAGTTTGACAAATTCAAAGGGATGTTGGGAGAATCCATTGAGTCTTATTTACACTTCTCAAAAACATGAATGATCTTGAACGTCATAGTTGTTTACCTCAAGCCATTGACAGGAACACAAAGTTTCTCAACTCATTGCAACTTGAATGGGATAAGTATGTCACCATGGTTCATCAAGCGAAAAATCTAAATGAGGTTGACTATGATCAGTTGTATGATTAGCTCAAACAAAATGAGAAAAATGCGAATACTTCGAGAGCTAAAAGAGCTGCCAGAACACATGATCCATTTACCCTTGTTGTAAACCATTCTGCTGCTCCATCTCCATATCACACATCATCACCATACTATGTCACTTATCCTTCATCTGTAGTTAATTTTGATGCTGAGACTCAATCATTTGAGTTTCAATGAGATGCAAGTAATGACGATCCTACATATAATCTCACAACAATGATACTTCTGGCAAAAGCAATCACTCAGCAATATTTCACACCAATGAATAACTATCTTCGTGCATCTTCAAACACATGCAATCAGGTTTATGTGCAAGATGGTCGTGTGAATGTTCAAAGCAAGAATTTTTGGAAATGCTAGTAGAAATACAAGCAGAGTTGTTGGGAATTCGGGGAGTGCTTATAACACCCAGTGTTTTAGGGTCATTTACGACGTCAATAAATTCACTATTTATTTTTAGTATTATACGCGTTAGCTTTTAAATCGTAATCGTTAAGTAATTCGAGTAAGCTAAAAATTGTCGTTCACTGTATACGGTCATGAAACAATAAAAGTTTAACATCAACAAGTGTTAAGTAATTATTTTGAGGATAATTATTAACTTTGTTCATTTTATTTTTATTGGTTGCATAAAGTGTTTATGTTTCGCGATAAAATACGTTTAGGCATACCCGAAACAACCAAAACTTTTCTACACTTAAAAAAAACCCACAATTGTACCCAATACCCAAAATTTACTAAATATCATCATATATATGAAGCTATTGCCGAATTTGGTGTGATAAACCAAGAGAAATATCACAAAATTTCTAACTTGCTATGTACTTACACCAACTCATTAAGCCTTATGTCTCTTTTTTGACCCAAGACTTCCATAAATCCTCTCATGTCCCTTTGAATCTGACCAATTCCTATAAGAAGTCTTGGACTAGTCAAAAGTAATATATAAGACAAGCACTAGGAAAGAAAACTTCACACACTTCACATTATAAGTAAAAATTCACATATCTCTCTCTCTTGCTCTCCTTACCCACACTAACATCAACACCAACCAAATCCATACCAAAAATATTTAGCACATTTACATACATGCCTCCATTCATTTCTAAGATGACCAAATGTGTTTTAAAGGATTTGTGTTTAAGCATTTTTAGAAGTGTTTAAAGCAAGAAAAGGATTAGGTTTCTTTGGAAAAACTAGGGTTTTCTTGGTGTTGCAAGCTTGGGTTTGTCATCTAAACTAGGGTTTAGATCACTTTTTTCATCACCTCACTTCATATTAAGTTTACCTAAAACTTTTAATCTCTTTATTTTCATGATTTTATGCATATATAATGTGTGTAGTTAATCACCATCTAAGAACTCGTTTACATGTAAAAATGGATTTTTACACTTGTTTATGATTTGGTAAACTTTATATATGTCATATGAATGTTGGTATCATGTTATAATGGGAATATAAGTATTGTTTATGTGTGGATTATGTATAAAAAGTATATATAATCAAGTTAACTAAAAAGTGTACTTATGAAAGTTCATGAAAATATAAGTATGTACACATTTGGATCTTGTGATTTTTGGACAATATATGGACTAATCATGGACTAGAGACCCTAAGGATGTAATACATGTGATAATGATTGTTGTAATGGACTTGTAACAAGGTGATTAAGCTTAAAAACTATAAAATCAAGTTTAAACATGTTTTTATCAAAAACTTCCAAACTTTCTGTTTTAATTCGAAAATAAATGCATTTATTTTATATTTTTATAAACTACTACATCTCATAAGGATTCCGGATATGTAAGGAGCTCGAAAAACGATTAATTACGAAGAAGATACGAGTTTACATTATACTTAATAAACGGGTTTATAAAAGGAAAATTTATAAAAACAAGTTACAAAAACTTCTATAAATAAAGTGGGTTATTCTCAGATAGTACACATTTTTTAGGATTCCCAAAACAATAAGAACGTAATTTTTTCAATCAATAACGAAGGAGTTATGAATTTCACGAGTTTACGATAATAAATACTTTTATAAAAACAATTTTATAAAATTTACTGTTCATCTCAGACATGAACATTTTGAAAACATCATTAATTTGATAAAACTTTTAATTACGAAGACGTACTCAAAAGAATCACTAAAAACGGAGTTAAAACGAATAAAATACGACATTTACGATAACTAAATCTATAAAAATAAATTTATAAACTGTCATGAACAGTAAAAACCACTGTTCATCAAGGGACTACAAATATAAAAATGTAATATTTTGATAACTCATCTTAATACGAAAGCGTGGACATAAGAAACGTAAGAAACGAGCTTAAAACGATAAAGATACGTCGTTTTTACTAATGAAATATTTATAAACATTTTAACTTTATAAATACGATTTCACAAACGCAATTAAATGGTGATGTAGCTATATAGAATTATATATGGTAGTAGTTATTCAAAATGCTTAGTACTTATACGACCTATAATTAATTAGGTTGCATTCGACGTTTATCTGACGCATTTTATGTGATATAATCTGATATTCATTACTCAAGGTGAGTTCATAGCCCCACATTTTACATTTTAATGATTTACAAGTTTTGGGGTGAGAAACATATGCATGTTTTACAATTGGACGCAAGTGGACATTTTACATTACGATTACGTGTTTGCCTAAGTAGCGATAACCCATCTGAGCCCATTATCATGAACTGTCAATTACTGTTGTGAGCGCGAATGTTATAAATAGATCTATTTGGGATTGACATCCCCGTTCGGGTGAGTCATGCTCACTGTGCCGGTTTGCCGGACAACGAACGTATACCATGTCGGACATAGGATGTTGCGGGTTAGAACATCATCACGGGCAATGTTGGCAATTTATATTGCATTTCATACATGTCGAGCTTCAGTGTCATGAGCTTAGGAAAACGTAATTACATTTTATGATGTTTGCATCTGTTGCATTATCATGGGGAAATCTTGCGGTCCTACATTATACATTTTATAAACCTATGAATTCACTCAACAATATGTTGACGTTTTAAGCAATGTTTTTCAGGGGATCAATAAGGCACGAGATGCAAGGGATACATTGGTGGTTTTGATTTGGATGTCATGCATTAAATATTTTTTCTCATTACATTTCGTATATCTGTTATGGGCTAGAAATCTTTGTATTTTGAACAAGTGAACAAGTGAACAAGTGAAGCTTCGGGCTTTTGTAACAAACAATTTGTTAAATCCAATGTATCACTTTTAAATGGCTTTTAATGGTCGTTCTTATATATATCTTGTGTTATTGATCTATGAAGTACCACTCCCAACCTATATTCCGCTACGACCCAATTTGGGGGTGTTACATCTTGAGTCAAGAATTTATCGTGTCGGAATATCCAACCCATTGTAGAACAAAATCACCTCCCGCATCTCAGTCAAATAGTGTCGAGGACACTTCATCAAGAGTTCTTTAAAGTAATCCCATGCTTGAAAAAATGTTTTATCTGACTCTTGCTGAAAGTTATTTATTTCCTCCATTTTCTTTGTAATTCGACCAGGTGGACAATATTTGTTCAAAAACATAGTTTTAAGATCTTCTTAAGTTTTGATCGAACCAGTTAGTTCATTTCTTAGCCAACGACTTGCGGCTCCAGTTAAGGATATAGGGAAGACTCAGAGCATTAGTTGATCTACAGTAATGTTAGGAACATGGAATAAGTCAACTATTTTGAGAACTTTCTCAATGTGTTCATTTGCATCATCATTATCTGAACCGCTAAATGTGTTTTCTCGAAGCTCCTTAAGAAGTTGTCCTTTCAGTTCAAATTGATCTTTGTTATCAATTTTAGGCCTAGCAACTCCCGATCCATAGTTCGTTTGGGTCTTGCTCATGTATTGCTCCATTGTTTCCACCATTGCTTCTGCTTCTTCTTCCTCCGAGTATTTTTTGACAGAAAGTAGATTGAAATCAGGCGATCTCAATTCGAAATTCTCTTTGATGATCGAAATTCTCGTTCAGGTTCTTTGTAAGGTGTAAATAGTTCGTTCATAGAACTCCTTGTCATGCACTACCTAAAATAAGGGATAAACAATCAGTAGGATTTATCTTGAAGAAAGGTAAAAATTTGGCACGAAAATCAAATATTTCAGCTTCTGTTCCAGACGATCGATACGCCGTATTAATCTGTGGGGATGAATACGCTGTATTCGACAGAAAACTGGATACGTCGTATCCGATGAAAGTGGATACGCCGTATTCAACTGTCGACCAGAACAGTGTAATTAAGATAAACAATTAAATGCACAAACAATTAAACACAAATATATAAAGGAATATAATTAAAGACAAATATACAAATATTACATAATATACAAGAATATACACTAATCTAAATTATACTAATCCTAAGGGTTAGATCTAATCTAATGTTAAAAACCAAAATATCAAAATAAAAATCAAGATTAATTTTCACTCCCTGGCAGCGGCGCCAAAAACTTGATGTGCTGTCGTTGTATGGTATATTTAAGATGATTCAAGTTTTAAATTTATATTTTGCCGACTAAACCAAAAACAACACTTTAACGGGCAGTGTACCCGATCAGTAGTAGTTTCGTGGTAAGTAGGGTGTCGAACACTTGAAGCGAGGTTAAATCTATCAATTTAATTAATATATTGGTTATCTAATCTATGTTAATTCTATTCTATTCTAAACCTATGTTAAATCTATGTCAGTCTAAATCCTAATTCTAACGGGAAAAGGGGGTTTTCAGCCTGAGAGACTAGCACGGTTTGGTTGGTGTCTATAATAAATTCAAGACACTTTTACCCACGCAAGACAATTAACAAAAGATAAAACAGCGATCGAACCTTATATAAGAAAACTGTATTAACCATTATTAATCTGATTAGAACGTTGGTTTTTTTATTTAGTGCAATGATTTCTTCTCTCGAGGTGTCATATCATTCTTAAGACTTAGACGTTACATCATCCTAAGACCTAGACACATTAATTCTGTCACAATTAAGGCATCCTCATAAGCAGTGGAGGTGATACTGAGATATTGCAGATTACTGAAGAACTAGGTAAAGATGTGGAGAAGCAGGTGGACTAGATGGAAATGACGCTGGTACTTGGTCAATGGACCAATGCTGGATCAGGACCCTCGGTGAATCTCCACGAGTCTCGACCTCCACCAGCGCAGGTACTCATGGATGAAGACTAGGCTGGACCCAAAACCGTGGGAATAGCCGTGCATTGTGGCTCTGGCTAGGACCTGACCTGAGCCCCACGCACGATGAGTTCATGACTGATTTGTACCCTAAGGTTTAGGAAAGTTTGAAGTTTCCAGCTGATGAACATGACCTCCTTGAGGATCCACTAAGTTCAACCGGAACTTTGTCGTCAATGAAGAACCTGGAGGATGCATATGCTATTGGGGGTCAGTTTATTAATGATAAATCCATTGATGATGAACCGGGTAAACTCAATGTAGAAGCAAAGTGGTTTCCATGGTCAGGTTCCGATCTATCCTAAGCATCTTTCTTAGTTCCTCCACTCTCCTGACGCTAAGTAATTGATCTTCTCACCTCTTCTAAACCTCATCATTCTACTAACTAAAAAAACTATATCTTTACAGCATCATAACAACAACAACAACTAACTCCACCTCCTCTACAACAACAAAGACACAACCGATCTGAGTTGCTGAACCCGTGCGCAGCTCTTGTGATAGAAGAAACTTCGGACTTAAAGCAGACTAACAAGGATCAGATTCTCGTATCACCACTCAGAATCTTGGATTTAGGGGTCTACACTTTAGGCTTTGGGCTCTGCCTTCATAAAAATTATTGAAGCTGTTCGGGAGAAAAATGTTCAAAGAGGATGTCCAAATGTTTACAAGCTCTCCCATTCGAGATCGCTTCAGAGAAATGCCCGATAGAAGTTATGAAGAAATGCGTCACCATAAGGATGATCGAAGAGTGGGTTCATAAAATCACTTCCTGAACATATCGCTCTCTATGAAGCACTAGAGGCATCTATGGCACGAGCTTAGAGGGACGGATTCCTTGCTGAAAAGGACAAGTTACACAAGCGATGTCATGACGATCAAGATCCTTCTCCTCCTTCACCTGATTCGTATCTCCGTAAGAGGCGATGACATGACACTGGCGCTTTTGGTTCATCACAGTCTCCAGCTCCTCAGTCATCAGCATGGAAAAAGTCTGACACTTGAGATGCTCCTTCAAGATCCTTGATATGTGTGAAAACACATATCTGTTTTATACCAAAAATGACCCTTAAAATACCAAAATGTGATAAAAGGCTTGTATATTGTTGTTTTTGTTGTCTTTTTGATTGTGTAGGTACGGATATTGCAAAAATCTCAAGAAAACGGTTAAAACCGGACAAACACGGACACGGGAACGGAAGAGCACGCAAAGAGCCGGGAGAATGCTATCAAAAGTCAACAGTAGTCAACTCAAGTCAACCTAAGTCAAACCACAAAAAGACAAAAACTCCAAATATTCCCAAATCAGTCCCTCATAAATTCCAAAATTACATGAATTGTCCCTAACCTAAACGGGCTAAAACCCTTAACCCATAACCCTAGCCCGAAAACCCTTTTTATTTTAACCAAGCCCAAAACCCTATAACCTAGCCCACTACCCAATTCCCTTGTATAAGCCCAGGTCAAACCCAACCCCTCCCTCAGTCAAACATAACACAACGTACCCTTATAAGAAAAAATGGCGCCAAAGGTTGTTGTTACTGTTTATCTTCTTCGTGATTTTACTATGAGTCAAAAGCAAAGGGCTAAGTTAAATTAAGAGTGGAGATGGGTAATTAAAGGGACAAAATACACCATGGCAGCATTTGACGTCACCAAGAGATCCTATTGGTCAAGCCCAAGCAAAGAATGACACGCAGGCAAGTAAGGAAACACCCCAAATTGATGGGTTTTAGCAAGGACTCACTCACAGAAGTAACATAATAAGTCTGACACACGGATTGCCACGCTAGCAATCCATGTGCTAAAAATCTAATCCAAGGGTCAAGAGTGAGCATCCAATGATTGAAAGATTTGAATGGATAGGATCAAAGGGAGCGTGGGAAGGACTTGAGAGCCTAGAAGCATCTCCTCAGCACTATAAATACAAGCAGCTCTCACATATACAAAAGGATATAGTTTTTACAATTTTTAGCTTATTTAGTTTATGTAATTTTTCTTTCAAAAATGTTTTAGTTAATGATCTCTTAATGTAATGTTTTAATTCAAGTATTGTAATCAGTTGTTTTTTAATTAATAAAAAGTTTCTTATTAAGCTCTTAGTTCTTTCATAAGCTAAATTTTCTTAAAATATGGTTCAATAAGTTGTAAATGTTTGATAAGCTTCTCATAAGCTCATACAAGCTCATCTAAGTCTCTAAGCTTAGATTTAAGCTTAATTAGTCATTTAATCTACTCAAACCTTAAAATCAGCTATAAGTACCCTTAACTTATGATGTTGTGGCTTTTGGATGATGAACTTACAAAGGAAGAGTTCATTGGACTTTACTGGCTTATTTACAATAAGCCAGAGCTAGTAGACAAGCTCTTTGAGCCTCTTATGCCTTTGTTTAGCTAAGGCTTATGTAAGTTTCTCATTTCCATTTCTGTCTTAAAATTCTAGTTTACTATTTTGCTTATTTCTGCTTATTAATAGCTTATCTGTGCTTATCTGAATGATTTTATGCTTATTAAGTAGAATTGCATTATTTCTGATTAGATTAATATATGTTAGATCTTTAATTTGCTTAATTTTATCTTTAAATCTGTCATTAGCTTTAATATCTTAGCATAGTTCATTAAATCTTATTTTCTAGCTTTAATCTTAGTTTAATAAGTCAATTAGTCCTTATAAGTTGTTATATATCTGGTGATTACGTTCGTAAATATTTAGTTTCCTTATTTGATAGTTTAAAATGAAATCTGTCATTATTAAGGGGTGTTTGAAACAAGCAGTACTAACTTTAAATTAGCACTGCTAGTGTTCTTTAGTTAGTTCTGGTAGAAGTAATAGGGTCATTGTTGATTTTAATCTCTTATATGTGATCTATTTGTGTAGGATAGGATAGGAGTAATCAAAGTTTTTATAGGTTTATTTGTTTATAATTTCATAACAACTCTTAAACCTACAAAAACACTAGTTTAGTTATAAGCTTATAGGTTTGCTTATAGTCAATGTAAAATTACTTAATAGGATTCATCGTAGCTTTTTTATCATTTGGTTTCATTTTCAATTATTAGTACATTTTCATAGTTGATTTGAGTTTTCATTAAAATAAGGAGGGTTTGGATTAGTGCGTTTGGCCTTCTAAAGTCAAAGTAAATTGGTGATTTTCTCTTGGTCAGCTTTAGATTTTATTATTGATTAAGTTTTGTAAAGGTTTGATGAATTAGTTTGTTCTTATAATCCTTTTGAGGTGCATCTTGTCTTATCTGACTGTAGGGGAGGATTTTCTTCTTAAGTAGTATAGGACTTTTTGATCCACGCTTCCCTAAGCTTGGAATTTGTTGCTAAGTGTTTCTTGACATCTCGCGAAGTGGTGTGTCTATTGAAGTTTGGACCCTTAAGGTCACCTGATTTGTTGTTTTACAAATTTGCCAAGTGCTCAGATAGGAACCACTGCTAGTTTAATACTGCAGTGCTTATTGATCAAAATTTAAGCAGCTTAAGAAGGTTTTACTTAGATTTAAAATTCAGGTAGGTACTAGTTTACATATAGGTTTAGATAGATTAAAGGTTGTTAGTCCAATTTTTAGCTATAATCTAGGGATAATTTTAGATTCTAAAGGTCATTAATAATTTTCAAAAAGCCAAAAACATTAGTAAGTAGAGGCTAGCTTCTAATTATAAATTTTTTAGCTTATATAAACGTTTTTATGATTTTAATTGTAGCTTAATAGTAGGTAGAAAAGTTTTTCAAAAGCTTTTAGGCTCATTAGAGCTTATTGAAGCAAATTTATTTTATTTATTATTTAAGCTTTTAAGTGCTTTTTCCTGCGTTTGCATATTTAAAACTTAATGTCAATTAAGCTCTGTCAGTAATATTAGGATAAGTAGCTCATTAGACTTAGTTTCTAGACATTATAAGCTTTCTAGAATAGCTTTGGGTTTTGAATTTAGAGCTTATGTTTTGAGATATGTGTGCTTAATTTAGTGAATCATAGCTTTTTAGCCTCAAAAGTCCTTTTTGTAAACAGCACTTTCAAGCTGGTGTGAGAGCTTATCTTGGTGAGTTAGAGCTGTAGTGTCTTTATTAAAGTTTTTTATAAAAGTGTCTTAAAACTTTGTTCTTTGAATTTTCAAAAAAAAATAAATAAATAAAAAAACGTGTGCCTGGGACTCGATCCCAAGACCTCTCCTACACAACACCAATGACTTAACCGTTTTGCTTCAATAGCTCATCCAACCACATCTCCCTTCATTTAATCTTTATACACTTTTTCATTTCCTTTTTCCTTTTTAAGCCGTAGCCTATCTTTGCTTATTCTCAGCTTATTAGATAAGCTGGTTGGAGTGTGCGCTTATTTTTCTGCGTTCCTTGTTTAATTCTAGATCTTTTATGTGAATTTTTAGATTTTTCCCTTTAGTAGTTGATTTTTATAATTTTTCCTAGATTTAAATTTTCGAAAATTCATAAAAAATAGAAAAATACTTTTTAAAAATACAAAAAAATAGTTTTTGATTTAGAATAGAAGACTTTTTAGTTTTTACATATATTAATAAAATCATTTTTACACTTTGTAGATTTTTATTTTCATTTTTCACTTTTTAAATTTAGTTTTAAAAATAGGATTTTATTATAAAAAGTAGTTAAAAATAGTTTTCTGAGTTTTTATAGTATTTTAGACTTTTCTAAGCTTAGAAATCATTTTTTGAATTTTTAGGAGACCTTAATCATTTGCTATTTTCTAGGATTTAATAGTTTTATTTGGTTGTTTTTTAATCATAATTAATACAAAAATAATCAAAAAAATAATTTTCTTTTTCCTAAAATTTTCTTTTATCTTAATTTAGGTTTAGAAATTTACTTTGCACTCTTAAGGTTTAAATTTAGTATAATTGCTTATTTGTCGTGTTTTATTTGTTCCCGTTAATTGAATTTGTGCATATTGTTTGTTTGCTTATTTAATTCATTGTTTTTACTTATTAGTTATAGATTTAAAATCAAATCAACTTTGGTTTATTCAAATCATTGTCTGAACAAGAACGTGGATTCAATTTCATAAATCGTTGAGGAAACAACCCGGGGAATCATACTTCCCGGTAAATATACGTATTATATTATATTATATATATATATATATCTTTTAGAGTGAATTTTCTTCAAGGGAGACTTTAGGAATTTTCTTAATTGCTCTACGAGTATATTATTTTATTATATGTATTGAAAACTATGAATCAATCCTCCAAGCAACAATCCAGTCCTCATGATGAGCAACCAGTCGAAGAGATACCAATCCCAGATTCTGCCAATATATCTGATTCAGAAGACACTAGTTCTGCACATCTTCCATATGTCAAGCCTAGGCCAGAATGGTTGAAGCCGATTCCAGAGGACGACATACCGGCCACTTCAAAACCTGCCCGGGTCATTCCTACATCCGACATTCCCGATGCTGAGAACAATTGGGCAAATGCTTTAGCTACCACGTATCAAGCTCCGGCAGAGAACTCTTTACTTGAAAAGACTAGGGATATGCAGACGTTTATGAACTGGTATTGCCAAAAGCTGGGGAAGACCGAGCTTACTCAAGCAGATTTGTTAGTACAGCCCGAGATACCTCAATGGAAGTGGGACAACATCACGATGGATTTTGTCACGAAGCTTCCTAAGTCGTCACAAGGTTATGACACTATTTGGGTGATCGTTGACCGGCTTACAAAGTCTGCCATTTTTATGCCAATGAGAGAAACAGATCCCATGGATAAACTGGCAAGAATGTACCTAAAGGAGGTAGTCACAAAGCATGGAATACCTGTTTCAATTATCTGTGATCGTGACCCTCGGTTCGCATCAAATTTCTGGAAGTCACTTCAGAAGGCTTTGGGTACAAGTTTGGATATGAGTACTGCATATCATCCGCAAACCGACGGACAAAGCGAGAGAACCATCCAAACTCTCGAGGATATGCTACGTGCTTGCGTAATCGACTTTGGAAATGGTTGGGTTAAACATTTGCCATTAGTCGAGTTTTCATACAATAACAGTTATCATGCTAGCATTAAGGCTGCACCGTTTGAAGCACTTTATGGTCGAAAGTGTCGTTCACCCGTGTGTTGGGCCGAGGTTGGACAAGTTCAACTCACTGGTCCAGAATTAGTGCAAGAAACAACGGAGAGGATCATCCAGATCAAACAAAGGATTCAAACCGCTCGCGATCGACAAAAGAGCTACGCCGACTTAAAGCGTAAACCGATGGAGTTTCAAGTTGGAGATAAAGTTATGCTTAAGGTTTCGCCTTGGAAAGGGGTCGTACGTTTTGGCAAACGGGGGAAGTTAAACCCCAGATATGTCGGACCTTTCAAGGTGTTGAAAAAGGTTGGAGCCGTTGCTTACAAGCTTGAGCTTCCTCAAGAGCTGAGCAGGGTCCACAATACGTTTCATGTATCCAACTTGAAGAAATGTTATTCTGACGATCCATTAGTCGTTCCGTTGGAAGGACTCCAAGTGGATGACAAGCTCCATTTTGTTGAAGAGCCTGTAGAAATCATGGATCGCGAAGTCAAACAATTGAGGCGAAGCCGTGTCCCAATTGTCAAGGTTCGATGGAACTCTAGGCGGGGTCCTGAGTTTACGTGGGAACGTGAAGATCAATTCAGGAAGAAATATCCACACCTTTTCACCAAGA
This sequence comes from Tanacetum coccineum, assembly GCA_026074375.1. NCBI lineage: Eukaryota > Viridiplantae > Streptophyta > Magnoliopsida > Asterales > Asteraceae > Tanacetum > Tanacetum coccineum. The sequence continues at coordinate 16,232 of BQNB010038590.1, read as the reverse complement.
TCGCACCGTCGTCAAGTGCCGTGTCATAAGCCTTGAGGACAAGGCTCATTTAACGGGGGAAGACTATAACACCTCGTGTTTTAGGTCATTGTACGACATTATGTAATTCACAATTTATTTTTAGGGTTTTACGCGTTTGCTCTTAAATCGTAATCGTTAAGCTAAATCGCGTAAACTAAAAATGATCATTCAATGTAAACGGGCATTAAACGATTAAACGTTTACATCAAGCAAGTGTTAAATGATTATTATGAGGATAATTATCAACTTTGTTCATCTTATTTTTATTGGTTACGTAAAATGCTTACGTTTCGCGATAAAATGCGTTTCGACATTCCCGGAAGCACCAAAACCTAACTACGCTTAAACAAATACCCACGATTATACCCAATACACAAAATAATCAATATAACATCACATATATGTGTATGTGGCCGGATTTCAAGTGATAGGACCAAGTAATATCTTGTTTGCATGACTACTCTCCTAAATATCTAGATATTATGAATATCAAGGGAACCATGTCTTACACCTTCACATGCACTTGACCAATTGCCCTAGGAACCTTCCTTGAGGCCTTCCTTGAGTCCTTGGTCAAGTATATAATGCCTAAGCTAGCAAGTAAACACACATCTTCCATTTTCCAAAGTGTAAACAAGAAAAATCTCTCCCTTTCTCTCTTACAATAGCCACGGCTCAAAAACCTTAACATACACAATCCATAGTTTGATTTTCTATCATTATACAAGCATACACACATCATATTTAAGGTATTCTAAGAAGGATCCAAGACTTGGTTAAGCATTTGCAAGCAAGGAAGCAAGAAAAGGAAATTAGGGTTTTATAAGGAAATTAGGGTTTTCAAGTGTGCTAGCTTTGGTTTTTAATCTAAACAAGGGTTTAGATTGTGTTTTCTATCATCATTGTTCATCATAAGGTCCTCTTCAAACCTTTATCTTTTCATTTTCATGATTATATGTGTTCATATGTTCTACTTAGTTAAATCACCATCTAAGATACTTTTGAATATGTAAAATGAATTTTTACATATGATTAATGTTTTGTGAACTTATTTACATGTTATATGGATGGTAATATCATGTTAAAAGGAATGTATAAGTGTTTTAACATGTTGGTTAAGTATTAACATGTATAAGTACAAATTAGGGTTTTTATGTTAACCTAATAAGTTACAAGTGAAAATGGTGTAAATAACATGTTAATCTTGTTATCTTGGGCTCTCTTGGGCAAAACATGACCTAATGGACTTTATATATGTAAGACATAAGATATAAATGTTGTAAAGTAGTTGTAATAAGGTGTTGAAGCTTAATGGTACAAAAATCAAGCTTAAAACATGCCGTAATCACAAAACTTCAAACTTTCTGTTTTGGTTCGAATTTGGAAGCAGCCATATTAGGTTTTATAAAGATAGTACATCTCATAAGGATTCCAAAATGATAAGAAACTCGAAAAACGGATTAATAACGAAGAAGATACACTAGTTACGAGTTTACGACGCTAAATACTTTATAAAACAAATTTTATAAAAATTACTATTCATGGCAGTAACTTATACTTTGTAAACATCAATAATATGATAAAACTTTCAATTACGAGAACGTGTTCGAAAGAATCGCTAAAAACGGAGCTATAACGAATAAGATACGACATTTACGGGTTTTGCGTTAATAAGTGTAATCTGTAATGAACAGTAAAAACACTATTCACAACAGAATCTCGGAAACTTAAAAATGCAATATTATGATCACTCGTCTTAATACGAAAGCGTGGGCGTAAGAAACGCGAGAAACGGACTTAAAACGACAAAGTTATGTCATTTTTGCTAAAGGCGTAATTATAAATGTTTTTACTTTATAAATACGATTTTTCCTAAATGATTAGATGGTGATATAGCTAAATGAAATATATATGTTATTAGTTATCGAAGTGCTATATTACTAGGGAATTTCATAATGAGGCCTCTTCGGATGGCGTATTGACGAGTTGTTGGATTTACGATTTAAAGTATCCTAACTCCTCGTACGTCATGTCATGACCTCTAAATTATGATAGCCCGAACGATAGTACGATGATAACTATATAGGATTATATATGATTGTTGTTAGACAACGTACTTGAATACTGATTCGACCTATATTAACTAGGTTGCATTCGGGCGTTAGCGTGACGCGTTTTTATTTGGGATATTTTATTATCAATTTACTCACTCAAGGTGAGTTCATAGCCCCATGTTTTACAATTATTGATTTACAAGTTTTGGGGTGAGAAACATGCTTTGTTTTACAAATTGGACGCAAGTGTACATTTTATCATGATTACGTGTTTGCCTAAGTAGCGATAACCCACTATGCCCATGAATCATGAACTGTCAATTACTGGAATGTGAGCGCGATATGTTATTAGATAGATCTATTTGGGATTGACCTCCCCGTTCGGGGTGACTAGCTATACTGGAAACGAAGTATATAATGTCGGATTTTGGTTGTTACGGGTTGAACATCATCAGGGCAATGTAGGCAATATTTATATATTGTATTCATTTATGTCGAGCTTCGGTGTCATGAGCTTAGGAAAACGAAATTACATTTTGTGATGTCTGCATCTGTTGCATTATCACGGGGAAAGTCTTGCGGTCCTGCATATACATTTACATAAACCTATGAAATTCACCAACTTTATGTTGACGTTTTAAATGCAATGTTTTTCAGGAGATCATTAAGCACGAGGTGCGAAGGATACATTGGTGGTTATATTTTGAAGTCATGCATTAAAGATTTAGTCGCATTACATTTTGTATATCTGTTATGGGCTGGAAATCTTTGTAATAATAACAAGTAAACAAGTAAAGCTTCGGGCTTTTGTAACATAATATTTTGTTAAATCCAATGTATCAGTTTTAAACGACTTTTTGGTCGTTCTTATATTATCTTGTGTTATTGATCTGAGAAGTAACACGCCCCAGACCCTTATTCCGCTGCGACCCAATTTGGGGGTGTTACAACATTAAAATTATCTAGATATCGAATGTCATATGAAGACTTTGCTAGTCGAACCATTCACGAAGGAAGAGTCACCGATAAACACTTCAATCCTCATGTCAATCTTGAAGAAATTTTCCTCAAAAATGGTTCTCAATCCTTCTACCACTTAGATGGAAAGATTTACCCACAATTTATTGTTGAACTCTATCATTTATTCAACTATATAAATTAAACAATGAGTGTTTTGTCTCCTTCAATATCTATGAAGAAAGATTCCTTTTTACTTTAAAAGAATTCAGATTCCTTCTAGATCTTCCTAACGAAGGACACTCCTTTTATAGCAATGAATGGTCACTCAAATCCATTCTAAACCACAATAACACACAAACAAATGATCCATTCTTTACAAAACTTGATCATCCCACTTCACTCATATTCAACATAACAAAGAAAAGAATCAATGGAGAAAAATATGACACACATGACCAAAATACCCTCTACACTGATGAATTGTGTCCTTATTTCAAAACCATGGAAATTGTTATAAGAGAAAACATCCTCTATAACAATGAACCTAAAATATAAGCTTTATTGTATAACCACCTCCACCCCATTTAATCATTGAATGGACATGATGAGCAAATTCTCTTCCAATGATGGAATCATTGAAGATTATCGTTGCGCCTTGCATGATCATCATGATCATGATCATTCTCAATGGTAACTAAAAAACAAATATGTAATAAGATGCTTTAAGATCTTAACTAAACTAAGTTAAATTAGTATGTGTAATATTAATAGCATAGTGTGCAAGTTGATTAGATTATATGTGTTAAATTGCACGCTTAACTTCATGGATGATATGTGGTAGATGATAATGATGCTTGCATGATATTTTGCGTTGTGTTGGGGGGCATAAATGCATATTCTGGTTGTTTTTATGAAAATTTGCGACCTACGGATCCACCATATGGTAGATCTGTCCCTTATTTTGGTGGATCCGTGGCTTACCAAACCAGGCGCCAAAATTCGAATTTTATTGATTTTTAACTTTTTTTACTTTATCTTATAACCATGCTATATGATACTATGTGGGATCTTAAACCTTAGGATATAACATGTTCTCCATATAATTCAAGAACCATTATACAATTCATATCACCACTTTTCCTTTATAATCATCAACCTCAAACACTATTTTCTTCACATTTCTCACATACAACCTTGCTAGTTCATTCTCATGACTAGTTCATCCAAAACCAATTCACCAAACTTCAAAAGAAAAACCGCAAGAATGAGTGTCAAGTATCCAAACTATGTTAATCTCACATCCTCAAGTGAGGAACAACCAAATGAGAGAACACCTTTACCACCTCCTAGAAAGAAATACCTTTCACCACCATAAGCTCCATCAAAATCCATCTCTAGCAAGAGCACACACTACACCTCCTCATCATCACCAAGTGAGTATCCGACACCAACTCACGTTGCACCTCTACCAAAACTTCGTTTTGTCATTCTGATTAAACTTGAACATTAAGAACTTCCTCCACCACAAATGTCACCAAATGATCCCTATGTTCAAACCATGGATAATTATCCATCTCTACCACCACGTGTCTCACGACCACCTCCCGGTTTTCCAAATCTACCACCTAGATTTAAACCATTACCATCAACCCAACCTTTGTTTGTTAACATTAACAACAACACACCTCTCCTCCACAACAATGCACCACCACTTGAAAACCCTCATCATCCACTACCAAATCTTGGAAAAAAATATTTTCCTAATCCTCCAAACATTTTAGATTTTGTTCATCCAAATGACATGCCTCACCTTCACAACATGTTTTGTCAATGTTGTAGCACCACAAGGCATGAAATCCTAATGCCCTGTAAACGTGTACATACTAATGGTTCTTCATACATTCGACACACCTCGGTCCTGCACCACACCCACCTTACTTTTCGCATTAGCCGCGTGCAAATCTTACCTCACCCATCAGATTATATGGGAAAATGATATATCCCAAGATTTAGGATTATTAATTGTTTTCTTATTTTTTTTTGTCTATCATGTAATGGCTTTTATGCCAAATTTTATGTTTTATCCCTTATAATGGATTTAACATTATTTTTATTTGTTGTGTTGATGATGGATGTTTATTGCATAAAATGTATATGTGTGCATTTGTGATTGCCATATATATTATATATATATATATATATATATATATATATATTATATTATATTTATATATATATATATATTTTATTTATTATTTATATATATATTTTTATATTTAGATTCTATAGATATATTTATAGGATGCTTGTCTATTGTCTACTAACTTTGTTTTGTAGCAACGCATCCATAGCTCGATTCCTTGGTGCCCCAAGCGAGGGGAAACATCCACCAAGGGGGAGAACTTGCAATTAGTCTTTATTTTTTTACTTTCATTCGTAATCAAGTCACTTAGCATTCGTCAAATCAAGACATGAAAGGAATACCCCTACAACACTTTTTGCTTTGACAAAAAGGGGAGAAGATATGTAAACTCTTCTACTAAATACTTATTTAGTAACTTTAAATAAGCATGAGTTTATATTTTGTCATCATCAAAAAGGGGAGATTGTAAATAAAAATATTCGCGTAAAAATGGTATTTATATTTAATGATCTTCATGTATTGATAATAACAAATATAATGTCATACTACCTAAAAGTTTACGTAAACAAGTTATTTAGTCAAAAGTTTACTTGACGCCGACAAATCACTTAAGGTATGAATATGGCATTATTAAACATAGTTAATGATCAAAGAAAAATATTATCATTTGCATAAATCTTTTCTAATCAAATGATTTAAACTAACACATAATTAATTATAAGTTAGTTATATTAATCATGTAAGACAAAATAGGATTAACCATAAGTGGAAACAGTCTTTTTAAATCTTTCCAAATCTTCCCAAATCTAGAAAATCTTTCCATTTTTATGTTAAGAAATATTTTCTTCTAGAAGAATCTATTAAACTAGTTTTAATAAGTACAAAATAATATTTTGTATTGATTTTGGGTTAATCACTAAATGACAATTTTTGTCCCAGCTCCTCCCACGGATCCACCAAATGCACTGCACAAATCCAGGAGATAGTGGATCAGTGAGTGGCACGTCTGGTTCCCCTGGGACAGAATTTGAAATCAAATGGTTGCTTATAAATACCAACCTCACTTCTTCATTTTAGACAACTCTTGACAAATATTTTTCTCTTACATATTTTATTTTTGTATATTCTTTGATCATTATACTTGTTACATAATCCATTACAATTGATCAACTCATTCTACTCTTTAGTAAAGAACACCCAAGAAGACGTCAAGCTTCAAGTGTTATTAGTTTAGTTGTGTCATCACGTTAGTGATAATCATTCATCTTGTATATCTTGTGTTGTGTGTTGTGTGTATCATATGTGTATGATAGGTTAGTATATAGGCCTTAAAATACATAGTGTGTTAGATTGGTTCTATCTCAAAGTAGAACTCAATATTTAGCTTTGTACTAGAAAAAGTGTAAGCGACGTGTACGGTTTTCTCCACCTAAAGGGAGCTTATTGACATAGTGAAGATAACTCTCAAGTTGGGTACTTGAGGAATGGAGTAGGGTGAAGAGGAGCTTCGTAGCCGAACCACTATAAATCATTTTGTCATCGGTTTGATCTTTCTTATCATTACTTGCTTATATTGCGTAGATAATTTATTTACTTATTGCATCGCTATCATATACACTTGTGTATATCTCTTGAATTCACATAAGTTGACAATCTAAGTTTTAATTTTAACACGGTAAAAACTATTCAACCCCCCTTTTAGTTTCCATAAGAATCGGATTGAAGATCATACCTAAAACATTTAACCGATTATACTTAAATCAACACTCTTGATTCTTGCTAAATTTTTTTTCTCTTCTTGGGGTTTCGTTCGAACAAAAAACAAGGGAAGGGGAGGACTAGATTTTGTATTGATAGGCTATACCTAATTCCTAATCCTTATCTAATACTAATTTGTTTAATACTTAAACTCTTTTTTCCCATTTTTTCTCTTAAAATCTAGCCCCATATATATATATATATATATATATATATATATATTAAAATTATTATTAAATGTATATTTGCCCTTATTTTGTTATTTTTTTTATAAAAACCCTTTATTAATTTAGTCAACATTTTAAATAAAAACTAGTTATAAACATATGATTTATAAATTTCATTTCGTAAATTACTTTCCTAAATTAGAAAGACCTACGCTTAATTAACTTAAATACTAAACTTAATTCATTCATAAGAATACACTATATTCTCTTTACGCTCATACTACAATTATTCACCAAATAACACGACAACGCATAAAATCATGGTATCATTTCCATTGTCACAAAATGTGAACAAAATAAAATAGCTACCAAAACTACAACTCAATCACAATAAGATGAACACGCATCACGGATTGATATTAAATACTCATATAAGGTCACATAAGCACTCAATTATAATACATATAAATACTTTAGCCAACTCTAACGGTTTGACTAACCTGCTCAAGTCACGGTTGTCACAATGTGAGGGTGTTCCTATAAAATGTATGGTCTAGAGTTAGCAAAACTTAAAAAAGATAACAATATTTATAGGGTATTATTGGCCTTTTTTTTCTTAATTGAAAGTATGATTAAGTTCACATTTTTAGTCACTGAATTCAGAAACAATATACAACTTGTTTGTGGTTTTTTGCAAGAATCTTTCTTTATGAAAAGTTATCTTATTAAGGAATATTTGGTTTTTGTATGCATTTTGAGACAACAGTATTAGTCACTAAATTTGGACAACCTATTTATAGTTTTTTGCAAGAATCTTTATTTATGAAAAGTTATCTTATCTGGGAATATTTGGGGTTTGTATGCATTCTGAAGGCTCACATGGTTCTAGTTATGTGTTTATATTTATATGTTTTGTCATGGAGCAGATGACTATTGACACAAATAGTAAGAAACATAAGCAAGTGGATGCATGCCATTTTTTTATTTACACTTGTGATGCATGTCATTTTTTTTATTTACACTTGTGTATACAATTGTTATGGCACATTTTGATTGGTAGTGGCATAAGGATGTTGTGTATACGTGTGAAAATAAGCAAGTGTGTTATTAGAAATAAAGGTTAGTGTTTTTTTATTTATTTAAGGAGTTGTGGTTACGTAAGGAGTGTATTTATGGTCACAAAAAGAGAAGGACAATGGAATGGTTACCAATGTGTGAGGAGTTGGAGAAGGCTATTGGTGGACGTAACTGGTTGGACATGATGATTGTGTACTATCGAAAGTTTGCGGATGAGCATTCGAATTCTGCTCTTCGAGTGAATAGGTTGGTTGGGGAGATGAATGAGGCGTGTCTAGATAGGATATATTTTGTTCGAGAGCTTCGAAGTGTGTTGGGAGATACTGTGCCGGCAAAGACCGTCGTGTTTTTGGAGGAGATGATGGATAAAGAGGGTAATAGGGAGTGACAGTTACGTGATTTAGGAAAGGAGGCAAGAGAAATGGCTTTTGAAATTGAGTCGTTTCTTCTGAAGTTGATGCATGATGAGTCTTCTTAGGAGTTTTAATGGCGTTTGTTGTGTGCAACTTATCTGTCATGCGTGCATGTTGCAATGTGTGTTTTGTTTGTCGAATAAGTGTGACGATGTCTGTGTCTATGCCTGTTGTAATAAGACTTTAGCATGTTTTGTGATTTTATAATATTGTTGTATGTTTATGTTCTTGTTTCATGTTAGATTGTATGCAATAAATGTTTATGTTTATGGTAACTTAGTTGTTGTTACTGATTATGTTAGCGCAATGGTTTTAGAGTAACTCTAGTAGAAACTATTTAGCTGAAGCAATGAAAACACAGAGGAGTTATGTTAGCCTTATTTTTATATAAGTCAAACAAGAATGTTATCGGTCATCTTAGTCGTAATTAGTGTTGTTATGTTATAGGCTAGTCGGGATTAACGGGCTTGGACTTTAAGCTAATATTGTCCGTGTTTCGGGCTCAAACCCCAAGATAAGGTAAGCCCGCCCAAGAGAATAGCCCATACGCCATCTAGGGTGAAGGGACTATAAATAGAACCCTCTCCTTCCTAATATAATATTCTTCACTTTCCTTTTTACTTTTCTTCTACCTTATTGCGTGCTTATTTTGGTTAGCTTATTGTTGTGTTTGGATCTTAGTTATTGGGATAACAAGTGGTATCAGAGGTTTTAAGTGATTGGTTTTTTGGTTTATTTGTAAATCGTGGCTTATTTTTTAAGCTAATAAGCCCATGGCTTATTTTTAAGCTTAGGAGTAGTTTGTGGTGGTGTGAGCTTATTATGTGGCTTATTTAAAGCTTAATAAGCCCACGTCTTTCGTTGGTCTTGGCTTATTTGAAGCTTATTCATAGTTTTAAGCTTAGTGGTTCTTGTATTTTTCTTGTTTTGCTCATTTAAAACCTAAATTCCTCATCCTTTCTTGATTTACTATAGAAATAGTTTTTAGTTTTGCAATCCGTGGCTTATTTCATGGTAAAATAGCTTATTTCGTGTATTTCTAGCTTATTTTCATGGGTTTTTAGTTCCTAACAGCGGTTTGGAAAAGGTAGGACAACCCTGTTTTGTTTTTTAGTCATCTTTGAGAGAGGAAACGGAAAGTACACTGACATCGGTTTGTCAGTGGCCCCAGCGGTTTGTCAATGGCCCTAGCGGTTTGTCATAGTAGTTTGCCATAATGGTTTGTTATTTTGCTTTGACATTGGTTTGCCTAAACCTCTGCCATAGCGGTTTGATATAGGTTGAGCAGTGGTTTATTCCTTTAATGATTTATTTAAACAAAACTTCGGCGGTTTGAAAAGTCAACAACGGTTTGGTAAAATGTTGGCAGCGGTTTAGTGTTTTTGAAAGTGACAGCGGTTTGATCACATTGCAACGGTTTACTAATTTTATTCAACAGCAGTTTGGTATTTTTAGTTTTGACAGCGGTTTACCATTTGCCAACGGTTTACCATTTGGCAGCGGTTTACCATTCTTACAGTGGTTTACCAATTTGCCAGCGGTTTACCAATTCACAGCGGTTTACCGTTTTTTACAACGGTTTATCATTTGGTTACGGTTTATCACATAGGTTTACAAAGATTTATGCCTTTTATTGTATTTTGGGAAATGTTACTCTGCCTAATTTGTGTCAAATTTTCTCATTGAGTGTTATATCGCTCAAAGAAAACCCTTATTTCTCATTCAGTGTTACTCGATCCGCGCATTAGGTGGGAAGAGACTGACTCCGGGCTTCATATAAACAAGAACTTCCAAGTAAAATCATAAATTCTACTTTAGTTTTATGGTTTCTTCTTGATTTAGTAAAATCACGCGAAAGTCTCCTTTTCTTAGTTTAATCAAGACTTATAAAATCCCGTAAACTAGAATTCCATATCAAACCAAAATCTCAATCACTTTATAAAAGTTAAGATCCAATATACATTTACAACATCAAAATATCAAATACTAATAACAACTTGCAAACTCAAACATCAAATGCTCTTCACAATGCCATCATGGAAGCAGGTGGTAAAGATCGTCCACCAATGTTAGCACCTGGTAACTACGTTCAGTGGAAATCCTAAATTAAGAGATACATCGACACCAAACCTAACAATGAACTCATCCACTATTATTTCCAGAATCCACCTTACAAATTCAAATAGATTGAGGAGACTGTTCTAGTTACAGAAGGTAGTTCAGAAACCACTACAGAAGGATACATTGAGAACTATAAGAATGCCTTACATGACATAAGGAACCAATTGGATGCTAAAGCTGAATCTATTCAGATAATTCTCACAGGGATAGATAATGATATTCACTTCATAGTTGATGCTTGTCCAAATGCATGTGAGATGTGGAAAGCATTTAAAATGTTGAAACAGGGTGAATCAATCAATGTTCAAGATCTTGAAACCAATTTATATTAGGAATTTTCACGGGATGGTAAATCACTTGAATTGTATTACTCAAGGTTCTACAAAATGATAAATAAGCTTGTCAGAAATCAGTGTGATGTTACCAATCATCAAGTGAATGTTCAGCTCTTACTTCAATTACAACAAGAATGGCAAAGGTTTGTGACGCTTGTTAAGTAGAGTCAAGAATTGAAGACTGTTTCCTACTACAAACTTTATGACATCCTAAAGCAACACCATAACAAAGTCAATGAGATAAGAGCTGAAAGACTAGCATGTACTGCTAATCCACTTGCACTTGTTGCTCAACAATAACCAGATTACCATCCTCAAAACCATCCTAATCACTACACTCAAAATTCCTCAACCAGATCATAACAAGTTCCTACCAGAAACAAAGGTAAAGCAATTGTCAACTCTCCTCCACCCACTTATGATCAAGAACCTACTATGGTTGCTGAAGATGATGAAATGTCAAAGGAAAAGGAGATTGATAAACTTATGGCATTAATTTCTCTATCATTCAAGAAAATCTATAAACCTACCAACAATAACCTCAGAACTTCATCAAACACTAGTAGAGTAAATCAGGATAATACTCTAAGGATTAACAAAGGCACTGGGTATGATAGTCAGAGGGCTGTTAATGTTGTTAGGGCTAGGGAGAATGTAGGTACACAGGTGGTGCAGCAGTTTGGGATTCAGTGTTATAATTGCAAGGAATGTGGGCATGTAGCAAGGGAATGTCAGAAACCAAAACGGGCAAAGGATGTAGCGTATCATAAAGAGAAGACGCTATTGTGTAAGCAAGCGGAAGCTGGATTTCAGTTGAATGAGAGCAGGCTGACTGGAGGGATGACACTGATGATAAACCTGACGATCAAGAATTAGAAGCACATTATATGTACATGGCACAGATTCAAGAAGTTACTCTAGATGCTGCTGACAATTCTGGACCCATCTTTGATACTTACTAAGCCGTGCAAAATGCACAAAAATGATGATAATAAATATAATATGTTTGCTTAAATAGACAAAGAACATTCCTAAGCAACATGAATTATTATGACAACATATTAGTGGAAAAAGGATACTAACATCACTTTTGATTCATTGGTTTATGAGTACTAACAGAGTAATAGTTGACCGGATGATGATGATCTTGCTAGAGACGTGATTTGCTCGTTTTTAAAAATTGATAAACCTAAAAAGTGAAATTGATGACAGCATAAAATCATAATAAGCTTTGGAACATCAAACAAGACTTAGTTTAATAAATTGAATGGGAATGAGGGATTTCAAAAACCAAATATAAAAGTTCGAATCATCAAATAAACCATTTCAAGAAGCAAAACATTGTAACTGTCAAAGGAATAAATTAAATTGAGTTCAAAGACCTTAAAAAGTTCCAAGCTGAACTTGATAGGTATCCTGATGTGAATTATGCATCAAATGTTGAAATTGAATGTTGCAAAGATAAAGGTGTTTAGGGTCATACAAATGGAAGCACAAACAGTCATTTAAGGAATATACTTTAAAGATAAATGATCTCAATAAAACTTATTTTAGAAATGAATAAAATAGCTTATTGCTTCTAGAGTCCATTCTTCCATAATGTCACAAGAAAAAGATGCTCAGAAGAAGTTTCATAAAAACTCGTGAAGAAAAAGAACTTGAAAAAGTCATTGCTTTGGAAAATAAAATAAAGGTTTTGGATGATATTGTATATAAAACCGGTCAATCAGTTCAAACAATGAATATGCTTAATCGTAATTGTAAAACGAGTTTTGTAAAACCTGAGTTCCTCAAGAAAGCTCCAAAGAGTGAATTCCTCATTTGTATTATAGTTCGTTGCTATAATGATAATATTCTATATGTTAGCTCCTGCATCTGACGAAATGATTCATCTTGCCCATGAAAGTCGATCAAAATTAAGTGATTTAATCAAACCGTTTGATTATAAAGACTTGAATAATCTTTATTATTTGATCATTCCACAACGTGAAAATTCACCTGAAAGGTCAAAAAAGAGTCATACACCTGTCAAGAATGAAAATTCAAAAGAGTCTTTTAATAAACAAACAACTTTGTTAGAAAGACGGATGGATGAATCCATTCCGTGGGATGAAAAAGTGTAAAAGCTCTAAAGAACTTTTTAAAATTAAAGGTAGTGTTGACCGATTTTTGCTTTGAGAGGACGTGCAAAGAAAACAATCGCCAATAAGAACATATTTTGGTTCTCACTTAAATATAGATCTTTTCATCAAATTCATCGAAGGATGTTTTGTCCCTAAATTCGAAAAATCAACGCTGATTTAGAAAAATTTCACTTGTGTTTGAAATAGGAAATGGTTGCTGATTTGAGATACTTTCAATCTTTTAAACATGAAGTAGATCTTCAAATCTCAACTGGTACCAAAAACACAGTTTGAATGAATCCAACGACTTTCCGTGGAATATTTATATATGATGTACATGAATGCTATACTTGGTGTATATACAACCTTGATGAATTCACTGATTACAATGTGATTATGTGGACCAATGGTCAAATTGTGATCGTCTTGTAAATGGCCTAAAAAAGAACTGACATTTGTCAATAAACAATTCTTTATGAATTATCGAAAAGAATTTCTGAACTTGAAAACAACATTCAATTAAACCGTAAACTTGCTTATAGCAAGTCAGGAACATTTAATAATGGGGACAAAGGTTTGGAAAAACAAAAAGAATAAAATTCATTTCAAGAAATTAAGTGTTAAAAATTTGAAATCAAAAATTTTGAAAGGCTCAATTACAAGAAAAGAACATTGCAAATAAGTGAGTTAAAGAAAACTATTGAAAAGATAAAAGGAAAATTGTGGAATACTAAGTTTGAAAAAAACCATCGGTTATTCAACAACAGAATGGCTTTTAGAAGTCAAAGGACATCGGTTTTAGGTAACTGGCTAACTTTTTCAGATTCTCTTGTAAGACAGATTTTTCAAGTCAAAGCCTGTTAGACAAAAAATGTGTCAATTGATTTTTCAAATCTAGTAACTGCAGGAATTTTGCCTCGAATGTGAAGTAGTTTAAAGAACACAATGTGATGCCTACTGGCATGTATAAAGTGCTCACATAGCCCCTATCAAACTAGAAACTCCACATTTTGCCCTTAAGAAATGAGCAAAACTAATAAACGCGTGTCTTTCTCTACAGGAGTAATTCCCACTACTAGTGGTAGCAGACCATAGCTTAAGACCAATCGATTGGAAGATAGAGTCATGCATAACAATAGTGAAGGGAAGAAACAACAAGTAGAAGACCACTGTAGGAATTTTAAGTTTTCTAATAATAAAACGCCTGTAACTACGTGTAATGACAGTTTGAATGCTAAGACCTCATATGTAAACTTTGTTTGTGTTACTTGTAGAAAATATTTGTTGAATGACAATCATGATATGTGTGTTCTTCATTATATTAATGGTGTGGATTCTAGGACTAAAATGCCTATGGCTGTGCCTATTAGTACTAGAGAACCCAAACGAACTGTGAACCAATCTATTGCAACACCCCTTAAGAGAACAGTTGCTTCAGAATCCACTAATTAGAAACCTAGAAGCAAACTTAGGAAGCAATATCAGCATATTAGTAAGACATGTAAATGGTGGTACTTTAAGATCACACTACCGAGATATAAATGGAAACCTAAGACTAGTACAGTGAATGTTAAACCAAATGTTAGTATGCCTCTAGGAAATAAGTCTAGAACTACTACTATTTCAGAACCCATGACTCTTAGGAAATCCACTATATCAAATACTCCATCGTCTTCTAATTCTTTTGCAGCTCGTTGAGATAATTCTATTCATCATTGACTCTGGGTGCTCAAAGCACATGACGGGAAATCTCAAGCTTCTAAGTTATTTTGTTGAGAAATTTTTGGGTACGGTAAAGTTTAGAAATGATCAAATTGCACCGATTCTTGGTTATGGAGATCTAGTTCAAGGGAATGTAACTACCAAATAGGTTTACTACGTCAAAGGGCTGAATCATAATTTATTCTCAGTTGGTCAATTCTACGATGCGGATTTAGATGTTTCTTTTTAGAAATCTATATGTTACATCCGTAATTTGAAGGGAAATGATCTACTCACAGGTTCTTGTGGCACAGATCTGTATTCCATCAATCTTCAAGACACATCCACTCCTAATCCAATTTGCTTAATGGCTAAAGTTACATCATCACAAGCATGGTTATGGCATCGTCGTCTCTCACATCTAAACTTTGATACCATCAACTTGCGTTCGAAGTATGATATTGTGACTGGCCTTCCCAAATTGAAATTTGTCAAAGATCATCTTCGTTCTTCTTGTGAGTTAGGGAAAGCAAAACGTAAGTCTTTTACGACAAAAACTACCCCAAGATCAAAGAGACAGTTACAAATTCTACACATGGACTTATGTGGTCCCATGTGGGTAGAAAGCTTTAATGGTAAAAAATATGTGTTGGTAATTGTTGATGATTATTCACGATATACTTAGACTCATTTCTTGAGATCCAAAGACGAAACACCTGAAGTTCTAATTGATTTCCTCAAACTTGTTCAAAGAGGACTTCATGCTTAAATTAGAACAGTTCGAACTGACAAAGGCACAAAATTTTTGAATAAAACTCTTCATGCATACTTTGCTCAAGAAGGGATTAAACACCAAACGTCAACTACTCGAACACCTGAACAAAACGGCATTGTCGAATGACGAAACCGTACTCTTGTTGAGGCTTCTCGAACATTGCTAAGCGCCACTACAGTTCCTTTGTTCTTCTAGGCTAAAGCAATTGCAACAACGTGTTTTACTCAAAACCGTTCACTCGTAATTCTTCGACATGAGAAAACATGGCCGAAAACCATCTATTAAATTCTTTTACATTTTTGGCTCTCTTTGCTACATCGTCAGAGATGATGAAAATCTTGATAAAATGAAGAAAAAAGGTGATGCATGTATCTTTGTAGGGTATTGTACTTAGTCAAGAGCTTACCGGGTATATAACAAGAGAACAAGATTGATAGTTGAAACCATCCTTGTCAACTTTGACGAATTGCCTCAAATGGCGTCAGATCACGTCAGTTCTTACCCCGTTCTACAATGTCCGACAACGGCACTTGAACATGACAGTTTAAGTCCCGGCCCCCAGAGTCAAGAAAATATTCCTCATA
>BQNB010038589.1:0-48645 GCA_026074375.1 Tanacetum coccineum | reverse complement strand
GAATGACAAAGACTACAAATAAACAAGGATTTATTAGTGTTGTTTATGAAGGGAAAACTCATAAAGACCTTCATACTTGTCCGTTTGCTAGTTTTCTATCACAAGTAGAACCCGAGAAGGTGATTCAAGCTTTGACAAATCCAAGCTAGATAGAAGTAATACAGGATGAGCTTCTACAGTTTAAATTGCAGAAGGTTTGGACTTTGGTTGATTTACCATATGGCAAGAGGGCCATTAGGACAAAATGGGTCTACAGGAACAAGAAAGATGAGAGAGGTATTATTGTTAGAAACCAAACAAGGCTGGTTGCACAGGGTGGATATGAGCAACATTACTACCACATATCTAGTTCCTTTTACTCCAAATACAAGAATCCATAAAGATCATTCACTTTATCATGTGATTGGTGATGTACAGTCTGGTGTACTAACAAGGAGAATGACAAATACTACAAATAAACAAGGGTTTATTAGTGTTATTTATGAAGGGAAAACTCATAAAGACCTTCATACTTGTTTGTTTGCTTGTTTTCTATCACAAGTAGAACCCAAGAAGGTGATTTAAGCTTTGACAGATCCAACCTGGATAGAAGCAATGCAGAATGAGCTTCTACAGTTTAAATTGCAAAAGGTTTGGACTTTGGTTGATTTACCATATGGCAAGAGGGCTATTGCAACAAAATGGGTAAACAAAAACAAGAAAGATGAGAGAGGTATTGTGGTTAGAAATAAGGCAAGGCTGGTTGCACAGGGTTACACTCAAGAAAAGGGAATAGATTATGATGAGGTTTTTGCTCCAGTTGTTAGGCTTGAAGCAATTAGGCTGGTCTTAGCCTATGCCTCATTTATGAACTTTGTTGTTTACCAGATGGTTGTGAAGAGTGCATTTTTGTAAGGCAAGATTGAAGAGGAAGTTTATATCTGTCAACCTTCCGGGTTTGAAGATCCAGAGTTCCCTGACAGAGTTTATAAGATAGAAAAGGCATTATATGGTCTACATCAAGCTCTTAGAGCCTGTTATGAGACTTTGCCTACCTATTTATTAGAAAATGGATTTTAGAGAGGGATAATAGACAAGAATTTATTTATTAATAAGGTCAAAGGTGATATTCTACTAGTTCAAATATATGTAGATGATATCATTTTTGGGTCTACTAGGAAGGAGATGTGTACTGAGTTTGAGAAGTTAATGCACAAGAAGTTCCAGATGAGTTCTATGGGAGAGCTCACTTTCTTCTTAGGATTGCAGATGATGCAAAAGGAAGATAGGATTTTTATTAGCCAAGACAAGTATGTGGATGAAATCTTGAAGAAGTTTGGTTTTTCAACTGTGAGGATAGCAAGTACACCCATGGAGACTTCAAAGCCATTGCTTAAGGAAGCAGAAGCTGAAGATGTTGATGTTCACTTATATAGATCAATGATTGGATCATTGATGTATCTAACAGCTTTTAGGCCTGATATAATGTTTGTTGTATGTGCTTGTGCAAGATTTCAAGTCACACCTAAAGTTTCACATCTTCATGCTGTGAAAAGAATCTTTAGATACTTAAAAAGTCAACCTAAATTAGGTCTTTGGTATCCTAAGGACTCACCATTTGACTTGGAAGCGTATTCTGATAGTGACTATGCTGGTGCAAGTTTAGACAGGAAATCAACAACAGAAGGTTGTCAATTTCTTAGGAGTAGATTAATTTCATTGAAATGCAAGAAGCAAACTATATTTGCCAACTCTACTACTGAAGCAGAGTATGTAGCTGCAGCTAATTGCTATGGACAAGTGTTATGGATCCAAAATCAAATGCTGGATTATGGATACAACTTCAAGAATATCAAGATTTTCATTGACAATGAAAGCACCATCTGCATAGTTAAGAATCCAATGTTTCACTCAAAGACTAAGCACATTGAGATTAGACATCACTTTATCAGGGATTCATATGAGAAGAGATTAATTTAAGTGATCAAGATTTATACTGATCATAATGTTGCAGACTTACTCATAAAAGCACTTGATGTTGATCGTTTTCAATTTTTGGCTGCTAGCATTGGAATGCTTAATCTCTAAGGTGTTGTTTGATTAGATTGATGATTGGAATGGGTTGGACATACTACTTGTATAAAATTAGGGTTTATTCTGGTAACTTAAGAGTTAGTGCTGCTGGCATGACATAATGCTGCTGGGTGAAAAGTTAGTGCTGCCAGGCAAAAAGTTATTGCTGCTGGGCCAAGTTAGTACTGCTAGGTTACCGTTGGGGATACAACTGTTGAGGGTGTCTTTCGTAAATTAGTTGGTTACTTCACCTATGGGTTTTCTTAATTCCCTATAAAACATTTTTCGTTCACATAGTAATCACTCTTAAACACTCTCACGTTCTCAATTCTACAAACCCTAACTCGATTTTATCACCGACATTCACAATTCTCATCAATGGCGAACCTAATCTTTGCTGATTCCCACAATATGGTGGCATACTTGGAAACATCAGAAGATAATGCTGATTTTGCAGAGATAGTTGATTTTCTTAATGCTAGTCCCATCAGGTACGCATTAACTGTAAGTCCAACTATCTATGTGTCCTATATTGAGTAGTTTTGGTCTACTGCAAAGATCAAAACAATCAATAATGAAACACAAATATGTGCCAAAGTTGATGGCAAGACTATAGTAATAATATAATCATCTATGAGGAGAGATCTTCACTTTAATGATGAGGATGGTATTACTTGTCTTACAAGCACTGAGATTTTTGAAAACCTTCAATTGATAGGGTATGAAAAGCTTTCTGATAAACTTACTTTTTATAAATCTTTCTTTTCCCCTTAATGGAAGTATCTTATACATACCATCTTACAATGTTTAAGTTCTAAATCAACTGCTTTAAATGAATTTGGTACTAATATTGCATCTGCAGTTATATGTTTGGCTAAGAAACAAAGGTTTAATTTCTCTAAATTGATTTTTGATGGTATGTTGAGAAACTTGGATCCTAATTCTAAAAAGTTTTTAATGTATCTAAGGTTTTTACAACTGTTTTTGAATAATCAAATTGAAAATCTTACAGCAGTTTTTAATGATGACTATGATACACCTTCTCATACTAAAAAGGTTTTTGCAAACATGAGAAGGAAAGGAAAAGATTTTTCAAGGATTGTGACACCCTTGTTTGATACTATGTTGATACAATCACAAGCAGTGGAGGGTGAAGGTTCAGGACAACCCTCTGAACCCCAACACACACCTACTACTACTTCACCATCTCATGTAGAACCAATCCATATTGTTGCATCATCATCATCACAACCTAAAAAGACCCACAAACATAGGAAAACCAAAAGAAAGGCCACTGAGATATCTCAGTCTAGTGGACCTACTACCCTTGTAGCGGATGAGACTGTCTATGAAGAGAGGGGAGACAAAATGGAAAGGGCTGCTACTACAGCTGCTGGCTTAGATGCATAGCAGGACAGTGGTAACATCATTAGGACCTAATCCATGGCAACACTTAATGAGCCTATTCCTCAGGGAACTGGTTCAAGTAGTGGTCCCAGGCACCAAGATACCATATTGGGGGACAGACCTGCTCAAACTAGGTTTGAGAGGCTGTCTAAACAGTCCAATGAACCACCTCTTTCAAGAGTTAACATACTTGGAAGTGGGGAGGACAATATGAAACTAAATGAATTTATGGAAATTTGTACAAAATTGTCTGAAAGAGTTCTTGACTTGGAGAATGTAAAGAATGCTCAAGCTTTGGAAATTCAAAAGTTGAAGAAAAGAGTTAAGAAGCTAGAAATTAAGAAGAAGTCAAGAACTCCACAACTCAAGAGGAGATTATTCAAGGTCAGCTAACATAGAATAACCATATGCATAAAAATGAAAATTATAAGAACAAAAAGGGTTCTAGTAGACCTTATGATGAATGATGATGGTGAGAAACAAATGCTAAACCCTTGTTTAGCCTTAAAATCCAAGCTTGCACTTAAAAAACCCTTGTTTTCTTAATAAAAACCCTAGCTTTCCTTTTCTTGATTATTACTTGTAAATGGTGATTCAATGGTTGGAAAAATGATTAGCAAAATAGATGACGTCGTAAATGACCTGAAAATACGGAATGTTACAACAACAACTCTTATTGAAGGTGAAGACCTCACTATTGCTCAAACCCTTATGAATATGAAAAGTAAGAAATCAAAGGCAAAATGAGTAACTATGCAAGAGCCTAGTGAGTCTGGAACAAGAGTAACAGTACCTCCTCTACAAATTGATCCAAAAGACAAGGGAAAGGTAAAGATGGTTGAACCTGAAAAACCAAAGAAGAAGAAAGATCAAATTGAATATTATGCTGATGTAGCTTAGAGACTTCAAGTAGAGTTAGATGAAGAAGCCAGGCTTGAAAGAGAAAGAGAAGAAAGAGCTAGTAAAGCTGCAAACATTGCTGAATGGGATGGTGTTCAAGCTATAATGGATGCAGACTATGAGTTAGCTGCAAAATTACAAGCAGAAGAGATATCCATTGAAGAAAGGTCAAAGTTATTTGTGGAGCTCATGAATGAAAGAAAGAAACATTTTGCAAAGCAGAAGAGCAGAGAAGAAAACCACTAACTAAAACTCAAAAGAGAAACCTAATGTCTACTTATTTAAAGAACATGGTTGGATACAAGCACACTCAATTGAAGAACAAAAGTTTTTAAGAGATCCAGATGTTGTTTGAGAAAGAAATGAAAAGAGTAAACATATTTGTAGACATGGATGCAGAGTTGGTGAAAGGCAGTGAAACAATAGAGAGTAAAGTTGACAAAGCAGTTCCTGAGTTAGCAGCTAGAAGTTCAAAAAGGAATGCAGAAGAAGAACTTGATCAAGAAAGTTCTAAGAGGCAAAAAACTGGTGAAAACTCTGAACTAGCTAAAGAACCAAGAGTTAAAGAAGCTGATGAACTGTCACAAGAAGAGCTACAACAAATGTTGATAATAGTTCCAGAGCAAGGGATGAATGTTGAAGCCTTACAAACTAAGTATCTAATAATTGACTGGGAGATTTACACTGAAGGCACCAGGAAGTACTGGAAGATCATCAGAGTTGGAAATCATACTAAGGTATATCACTTCTTTGATGATATGCTGAAAGTGTTTGACAGGGATGACTTAGTGATGTTGTGGAGTCTGGTTAAAGAGAAGTTCAATTCAACAGAACCAACAGATGACAACGAAAGAGAGATATGGGTTGAGTTGAAGAGATTATTTGAACTAGATATAGATGATGAGTTATGAAAGCTTCAAAAGCATATTCATGATTTAACTTGGAGGCTATATGATTCATGTGGAGTGCATCATGTGTCTACAGAGAAGGGAATAGACATCTATATGCTGGTAGAGAAGGAGTATCCAATGTCAAGAGGAACTCTTACATTGATGCTGGTAGCAAAGCTCTTGGTGGATCAAGATAATGAGATGTCCAGAGAAATTCTTAGGAAGATATTCATGCAGGCTGAAAGACCAAGAAGATAAAGTGTTTGAATACATCCTCCTGATGAAGATAAAGCTTTTAATCAAGAAACTTGAAGATTCCAAAGGTGAACATCAAGTTTAGGGGAGGATTGTTAGGATTAAAAGACATCTGAGTGCTGTTGAAGTTAATGTTGCCAGGTATGATTGTTACTACTACTGGTTATCTTTCTACTGCTGGTAAAGTTCAGAAATTTTTTTTAAGTCATTACTACTGCTAGTTGTAAAGTTACTACTGCTAGTATTAGTTACTAGTGCTAGAAGAGTTTCTGCTGCTAAAGTGATATGTATGAGATATATTAGGAAAAGATATGTATGAGTAGAAAACATGTTGTAAGCCCATTAGGGTTCCTTGGTGTATAAAAGGAGATCCCAGGGCATGTAGTTTATATCTCTCATATCTCTCATTCATATACACATTTTTGATATATAGCTTCAAGGTTGTAAACCCTAGTACTACACAGAGTACTCGTATTATTGATAATAATAATATTAGAGCTTTTCAGTAATATCATTGTTCATACAGTTTACTGTTTCATTAATATCCTTCTAAGTATTAAAGAGTATATTCCGTATAGTCTTTAGTATTCACAAAGTTTCTACCATAGTTGTTTTGGATTTATCCAAAGTAACTTAATCTTTACAAGCTAAGGAATCGATCTGAAGTTGGGATCATCACCTAATACCCTAAACCCACAAACGGGCATGGGCCTATTTATTCACTAATACTCCCACGCAGTCCGAGTGGAGAAATCGCAAAAACTCGGACTAGAGTAGTAAACTAGAAAAGAAAAAAAGACAAAACTTTAAAATAATAAAAGCATAACTAGATGAAAACATCCGACAACAAGCGTCTTCAAACAATCATCAAACTTGAAGTCACGAACTGATAAACCTGGATAAACCAATATAACCGAAGCACAAACAACAATATACGATTGTGTGGATTTGTGACCTTAGCACAAATCACCAACACAAATTACGATTGTGTGGATTTCTAACTTTAGCATAAATCACCAACACAAATAACGATTGTGTGGATTTGTGACCTTAGCACAAATCACCAACACAAATCACAGTTGTGTGAATTTGTGACCTTAGCACAAATCACCAACACAAATCACGATTCTGTAGATTTATGACCTTAGCACAAATCACCAACACAAATAAAAATAAACAAACAAATGTAGGTTTTTTTTGTATTTTTGTGGTGGCTAGGGTTTTGAGACAGAAGATAGAGAGGTTTGACGGGGCGGTATAGAATTGATGACTTGATAACCGATTAGGTCTCAAGATTATACATGGCTCCGATACCATGTTAGACTACATAATTCCCCGTAGGTATATCTTATTCATGACCATTATTTATAATGGTGAAACCCTAATACCCTAAACACACAAACGTGCTTGGGCCTATTTATTCACTAATATATTAGTGGATAATTAGGCCCAAGCCCGGTTTGTGGATCAGAATGTTTTTAGGGATCGGTGTGTTATTAGGTTTTGGCGGGGTGGTTTAGTGAAGGCGGCTCATAGCCACTTAGGTCTGAGGATTAGACCCGCTCCGATACTATGTTAGACAATAATAAACCCCGTCGGTATGATTTATTATTCAGTCATAATATATAGAGTATGACATAAGCAAACCCTAATGGACCCAACCCACAAATCGGGCTTGGGCCTAATTCATCTAATACTCCCCCGCAGTCTGAGCGGCGAAATCGCGAAAGCTCAGACTGGAGAGAAAACACAAAATATTAAAGCTAGGTAAAACCTAATTTGCAGCACCGTCTTCATATCGTAGCAAGTAGCAGGAGCGTCACACACATGGACATGAGTAGTTGTTGAAGAAATCCGTCAACATGCGGAGACAAATCTTCAAGCGAACTGATAAACATAAATAAAACAAAGAATTTTTTTTTTAATACGGGATAACCCAAAGTATCCCAAAACATAAAGGATAACCCAAAGTATCCTAACAATTCTATATGTTATGAAAACCACATAATTGAATGATTCAAAGACAATGTTGTTATGAAAACCAACCAAATCATCACTAGCATGTGTGAACACATCTATCAACGGGGCTGAACCGTTATTGACTAACCAACCGAGCACCCCCCAGTTGGAAGACATTTTAACATCATATCGTGGTTGTTGCGTTTCTGTGCCCGTCCCTAGTGATAACACAAGATATTGCTCGTAATGGAGAGGCATCTTGTCAGAGACATTCAGATATTTTCTTAAGACTTGCCTTGACACTTCCCCTATCGCAACCAGAGTTTGCCAATCCAGATACAAAAGGTTGCCTTTCATATGAGTTTGTAACCTGTTAATTACTGTAGCTGTACTTCATGCTAGTATGCTAATTGAAAGTGCTTTTGATAAAAGTAGTTGCACTCTATGTATCAAGAGTATTACGGAGTAGTTAGAGTGTCAATATTGTTACAAGTTTGCGTGTTTTGTTTGTTACCGGATTATTAGCCGCGACGCACCATCAATGAGATTGAACTCTCGATAATTGTTTTCGAATCAGTGGCCGGGTAAGTAGGTAGGTGCCGCTGATGTGCCCAGGCAGATATCTGACAACTGCACATTCATGCTAGGCTCCCTTGGAACCTACAAATTATTAACTGGTTAATTTGGAAATACCCTTAAACATACATGTTAGCAAACTTGACAAAATACATAACGAATTGAAAAGCAAGTATATAACTGAGCACTTATCAACATTAAACCTCATTAACTAATACAATTAATTAAGCCATGTAGCAAAATGAGCACACCTGAAATGAGCTAAAGATCACAGGTTGCATGTGCTTAATATCAAAAGTAGGTATGACAATGTTAGTCAATGTCTCTTTCAGTCTTTTCGTGCCTAGTATGCTGGTTACTAGTTCTCTAATATACTTCCCCATCAATGCCTTCAACCGCTTTATTAATCCAGCAAATGCCCCTCTAAATTAGTACAAAGTGAACGGTTAAAACCAAAAAAGGTTGAGACACATTTAAAATATATACGCATAATCAAATTCATCTCACTTAGTTTGTGGGAAAATCTTAGGACATTGTTCCAGGTAAAAAGGAACGATGTCTTTAGCAGCATACAAAGGCCTGTTGTTCTCATCTGGAGTCGTTAGCATGACTGTTACTAGACCGCCTATACTTGTTCCAGAAATAACATCAAAGTAATCCGCTAGCCTTGCTTCCTTTCCATCTATTTCCTAGTTATTCATAAGTATTACCACAGAGCAATAAAACTAAACCATAAAATAAGTAATCACATATGATGCACAAAAAAGCAAATGGCCTAACCATTTCTTGTGGTAATGTACCTGAAGTTGTGACTCAAGGTACAAAAGAATGACACCAGGGATGATACCCCTTATGCCTCCACCATCGATACTAAGGACAGTTATACGATTTCCAGCTTTAGAAGGACGGATTCCGGCAGGGGTTGTTGGTGGGATTACGCTCATCATTTCGAGTCGTGAAAAGGCTCGACTGATTTTAGTTGTAAGATAGTTTTTTAAGTACGAGTTCTTTTAATAGTTTCTATGCAGGGTTGGTCATCGGTAGTGTCTCTATTTATTCTTCTAATTTGCCCCTTTTCATGGTCCGATGCAACATGGTCAAATAAAGAGTAACAACAGGAAAGAAACAGATATGTCAATGGCATCAGGGACGGACTTACATGAATGCTAAGTGCGGAACGGGTCACACTCAATTTGGGTGCATAAAGTGTTGTTATTTGGTTTGTGCAACTCCTAATATTTGTGCTATTTTCTTTTTAATGCAATTTCTACTTGGCTAAAAAATTATTTATGGTGCAAATTTTAGTAATTATGATGGAAAAGAATTATGGACACCCTCACAAAAATCCTATGTCCGTTCCTAAATGCGATGAACCATCATTGACGAAAATGATAACCAATTTAGTGATCGGAAAACAACTCCAACGACTGACTTATAACAACTATAACGGCGGTTATGTAGCACAATGACAAAGATACGATAAGATCTTTCCAACAAGAGTAAAGTGCATATAATATATCCTGTCGTTTATAAAAAGACCGTCTCACGTCCTTTACTCATACTTCGTTCAATTTTCATTCTTCCGTTAGGAAAAGTGAGTCACCGTATAACCCTGATGACAAAAGGTGCAAATATTTTGTCATTTAAAGGAGAAAAAGTGAGGCAAAAATAAATCTCTGTGGTTTGCAAAAAGTCCGTCTCACATCCTCATGCGACCAGTATTTTTCCCCTTTAACTGACAAAATATTTGCATCATTCGTCGTCAGGGATGTATGGTGTCTCGCTTTTACTAATGGAGGGATAAAAATTGAGCGGAGTATGAGTAAAGGACGTGAGACGGTTTTTTAAAAACCACATGATGTATTATGTAATTTACTCTTCCAACAATATACATTGTAGAAGTGAAGAAAATAATGGGTTTGTCAATCATATCTAAAAGGGAGGTGATTTGCACATTTTTTTTTATTGGGACACTAAAAAAATATTGTAACTTGACGTTGTAAGAATGAATATGAGTAAAAGTGATCTAAGGCTAATGAGTTTTTTTTTATCACAAACAACTCGTGAGCTAAAAAGGTTTCCCTTGGCTTTCATCAATTTGCAGATTTCGTCCATAAACTTTGATAACCACATCGCTCATTTCTTTAGTTGTCCATTTCTAACGAACTATGAGGCTTTGACCATTAACTTTGCCATGCGCCACTCAAATCACATGAGACCATTTGGGTCATTTAGTCCATATTCCTTTTCAACCTTGATTTCTTCATTTATCGTTCTTTTAAGAAAAAGATTTTGCTATTTCTAGCTCTCTACAAATTATCTTTACCAAGATTTGTGAGTTTTTTTTTTGAAAAATTTGTCAACAAGGAAGAACACAAAAGAACTTTAACATTAAACTTGAATTTTTGAAACAATACAATTCAAAATAACCTCTTATTGACCCACCGAGTCAGAAGAGTTGCCAAAACTATTCCTTATGAGTTTGATAATAGTTGATGCCAAAAGAAAAGTCAGAGTGTTCCCGTTAATTCAAATCTTTAGTTGATAAAAGTATATAATTCTAATTTCTAAAAGTTCTTTATTACACTACAATCACCACTCATTTTTTTCTTTTAGAAAGACATCTTTTAACATAATTATAATACTTATGTGACAAATAACATCTCACATGTTTTTAACAAGGCTTTTACTCACACTAACTTAGTTTTCGTATTGCATGGTTAATATTTTTTACATAGGTTGGTTTTATTTAACATGAATTCTTATTAGCATGATTTATAACTTGCATCTGCATATTACCCCAAACTCGTATTTATACGTAAATCTTTCTAAAAACGGTTTTATTATCGTTCATCTGCTGGAAAAAAGACCAACAAACCTTGTGACCTAGTGCAAAATATAGACTTAAAGAAAACTCACATGACCCTAAACGTTACATTGCATTAATTAATGAATGAGTAAGGGAGAATGTTCAAACTAGCACCCCCCCCCATTATCTCTATTTATAAAGACGAGGGGGTAAAATTTATATTGAATGAATTCCATAATTACGTTGCTTGTCTTGAACATCACGCAATCCTAGTTTAAGTCAAATCTTAACTCTATTTGACCAAGTGTAATTAGATCCTTATACATAATATAATAACACTTTAACCCACAAAGAATTGCTACTAACTTCTAACAATTTTCACCATAGCAGTGATTCTTAATCTATATCGATACTCAACATCTTCATCCAATGTTGGAACCTCGAACGAGGGACCACCTTGTTAACTGGGCATTGTACCTTACTACATATCCAAGTTATCTTTCATGAGACCTCCTTCACTTTCTTCCTTTCAGGAGTATTATCCTTTGCACCCTCTTAACTAGGTACTTCGGTTACCATAATGTCTGCCTCACCTTTATGCCAAGGTTTACATTGTTAATACAAATAATCGTATAAAAACGTTCTTTATATTTTACGATCTTCTAAGTTTTATTGACGACATATATAAAAACGTATTTCGTAAAGTTTAAAATAAACAAGTTTTAAACGTAAAGTTTTAACGTCGTCATATATCACTAAAGGTATGAATAATGAATGTCTAAACATTTGAGTCATGATAAATAAACCAATTCTCATACTTTTTACATGCGCAAGTATACTAAAAAGTATACTTATATTTTTAGCAAGTAAAGTAAGTTAGATTTCATACTGTATTTTTGTAAGTAAACCTAACAATGTTACTTACACATTTTGGTATGTAAGGATTACTTATACATATCATCTTTGTAAGTAAACAAATTTTACTTGTACCTTTTTATTTTTAGCAAGTAAACTTATCTTTTATAGTAAATAAACAAAGTCTAATTACAATTGATAAATATACATATTACATTTAATTAATTACCTCATAATTAATTACCTCATGCATGACATCACAAAATCTTTTCATATCTAGGAATTGACAAAATCTTTCTAAATCATAATCATCATTATCCATATCCATTTTTACATCCAGTTGAATCTCATCCCCAAAAGGACTAATACCACTTGATACACACTACAAGGGACAATTAAGATTTGATAATGAATTACATTAAGCTTGGACGATCAAAAAATAAGAAAAGGTTAGTCGTAAGCTGTGACAACTCACATATTTTTCAGGTCATTATACGTCAATAAACTCAAAACTATTTACTTTGAACATTTACATGTTTACTTTTACGCGTAACCATTAAGTTAAATCGCGTAACCCGGAAAACAACATTAAACGTAAACCAGCAATAAACAAAGATAGGTTTACATCAAATATCTGTTATATGACTTTCACAAGCATAAATTATAAATCTGCACATTTTATTTTGCAAGTTTTACGTAAACGCTCAAGTTTACCGGTTTAGCTCATGCATGCATGCAATTCGCATTACCACCTTAGTATATATATACATACACTTACATAATAAACCAAAATAACAAAATTTGAATTATATTTTCCCTCCCCTCATGCCTTTGCCGTCCATTATGGTGTCCAAAAGAGGCAAAAATGATATTTTTGAACTTAAACCTTACCACTAATGGGTGTTACTTCCACTAAACATGAACATGTGATCTAGTCACATGTTATAAACCATACCTACCAATTTGACAACCCTTGTGACCGGCTAAAGGCTTCCAGCATCACCAAATATGTGTTATTCTCTTATTAACCTCCCAAAGACACTTTTAAACATTCCCAATTTGTTTGAAAGTGCATGGAAACACTTAAGGCTTCACATTCACTTCATTCACTACCAAAAACACACAATACTCTCCTCTTTGCTCTCTCTAAAAATTGGCCAAGAAAAAGAAAGACAAAAACAAGTGAGTTTTGATATATTATAAGTATTTTACAAGAAGTGTTAAGGGTTTAGGTTATAATCAAACAAGTATTTGAGGTTTGATTTGGGTGCATACTTGTTAATCTCATCTTTTCATCCAATTAAGGTGCTCATCTCATACATATTTTCATTACATATATTTTTTTATAATCACCACATTCATAAATTTATATCACCACTAGTTTATATGTAAAATTTTTTCTAAAAGAAACAAGTAAACCTTTTAATGAAATCTTGTAAAAAGGATAATAAAAATGTTTACATACATTATACTACTTATATAGTCACTTTATAAATTACTTGTTGAAATATTAGCTTTGTTGTTAAAATGGTTAATTATAAACTTAAACTAGTAAAGTTGTATATTTTGTTCATGTTCTTAATTTTATGTTTATTCTTGATAAATTGGTGGAAGGGACTAGGTTAGTATGGAGTTGTTATTGTGATGATAATTGATAAAAATTGGTGAAAGGGATTAGACTAGTATGGAGTTGCAATTTGTGGGTGAAAAATAGTGGTAGAATAAAAAGTAAATAGTTGTTGTCCAGAATTTATTATATTATTTTCGTACAGTAAACTTTGACTTGAATAGCCGAGACCTTGAAAAATAGATAGTGGACTTAAATACACGAACGTGTGGATATAATTTTTTTTAAAAACGAACTTAAAACGAATAAGTTATGGCCACATGAAGATTAGTAATTTTTCCGGCAAAACTGTTTTTATAAACAATCTGTTCCGTTTTTAAAATTGCGTGTTTGACCCGTTCCGGGTCTGAGTCGGGTGAAACTCATAAGAGAAAACTTGTAGAACATGATTTTTCTTTGAAACATCTTTTTTGGCCATCTCGTGAATCATTATAACGAATGAGATACCCCCTTTCAAAGTCGGACTATTTTCTGAAAATTTAATAAAGTTCCTGCATGAATTATAGACATTTATTTGAGCTGATTGAAGCATAAATTATGTTTTTGGGCGTTTTCGAGTCCGTTTAAGCTATAAAATCCTTAACAAATATTGTAGTATTATTGATATATTTTATATACGCGTAAAAAACTTTCAAAAATGTTATTAAGTAAGCGAGATATGATTTATTAAATTGGATACTTAAAAGTAATGGTAAAGTATATAATGATGGATAAAAATGACGAATTTGACGTAAACGTTATTTTGGCTTATAAAACTAAAACACAAACTATTGGGTGGTGATATAATGATATAAAAATATATTTGCATCATTTCATTTCATTTGCACTATCCTAAGACGACCCATTATTTATTAGGTTGCTTTTGAGACTTATTGTGACGTCCTACTCACTTGATTTTTCTCAAACCAATACTTTTGCCTAAGGTAAGTTTATAGCCTCGCTTTAACTTGTATATCACTATTTTACAAATGTCAGGGTGAGATACATTGCTCGTTTTTTATTTGGACGCAAGTACTTTTAACATGATTACGGATTAGCTTAAGTAGCGATAACCCACTATGAACAAACTATTATGAACCGTTAACTACTTTGTGTAAGCGCGAGTGTTATAAATAGATCTATTTGGGATTGACATCCCCGTTCGGGTAGGTAGCACTTACTAGTTTCGGAGGACCGAACTAACAGATGTATACCATGTCGGACTCAGGGTGTTTCGGGTTAAACACCTGCTCGGGTACTTTATTTTGCATTAAATTACATACATACTTTGTCGTAGCTTCGGTGTCATAAGCTTAGTGCAATCGTAATTACTTTTTGTGATATTGTATGTGTTACAATAGTCATACGCTTTGAAATCTTACAGTCCACTCTTACTATAAACTTAAACTTATGAACTCACCAACTTTGTGTTGACATTTTTAAGCATGTATTTCTCAGATGCTTAACTTGCTATGACGTATTTCAAGTGCATTGGGTCTTCATGCATTCAAGATAATATTTTCATGAATTTCAATTGCACTACTTATTCTTCATTGTATTCTAAACAATGCTTTTTCAACATGGGACAACTTATTGTATCTTATTTCTTTTAATGAAATAACGAAGTTATCTTTTAGGACTCATGTAGAGGTCATTCCCTATTATCTTGTGCTTATGTATTATAAAGTAACGCCCCCGATTACCTTTACGCTGCAACATATTTTAGGGGTGTTACAGATTGGTATCTCAAGCCAAGGATATAGAGAACTAGGTTGCATAGTATACCTTGACTATAACCATTACATAATCATTGCATCACATATGCATGCTTACATTGCTTATACGTACGTTTACTTTTGTCTTGCATATGTTTCACACTTGATTTATATAAATGTTATTTATATAAATACTAGAACTTTTCTAAGACATTGTGAGTGACACAATGGTCTTCAAACTTTTCCAAGACATTATGAGTGACACAATGGTCTCTAGACTTTTCTCAAGACATTGTGAGTAACACGATGGTTTTACAACTTTTTAATGACTTTACATTATACCATTTTACATAACATTGAAACCCATCACAGTCTGCCAACCCCACTGATTGTTTTACTATCCGACTATGAGGATGAGTTTAAACGACTGCCCTATATTGTTGAAACACCTACGTCATCTTGTGACCCATCTCCTAGAAACATGCTGATTAATTTAAATACGATTGTAACACGTCACCTTGTAACATTTCATCTTTGGAACAAGACCTTTGGAATACAACTTATTTTATTTTTCTGTACTCAGATCGATTTTGAAGAAAATTCCGATGATAAGACAAAGAATGAGTCTCGCGGAGATTGAGCAGATTGTAGCCCAACGAGTTATTAATGCTATTAAGGCTAATGCTTAAGGAGAGATTGTCCTGCCTTGCATAGTGAGACCTAAGTTGAAGCCTTCTTAGATTCGATTCCCTAAAAAGATTTGCATTTGTACTTTCCTTTGAATTTCGTGGTATTGCATGGATATTTTAAATTCTCAATCAATTTATGTGTCATGACGATTTCGTCAGATACACTTTAGTTCTCTATTGATTTATGTAAGCTACTCCTTAAATTGTTATCGCCTTATAAATAATTTCACTATCATCTTATAAACCATTTTACTATCATGTTCTAAACTATTTTGCTATCATCCTATAAACCATTTTGCTATCATTTTATAAACTATTTTTTTATCATCTTATAAACTACTTTGCTATCATCTTATAAACTATTTTGCTACATTATATAACCATTTTGATACTACCTTATGAACATTATGGTGTACCCTATTTTACTCTAAGAAACGTAACACTACTTTGACGAAAATGAGCATTGCATCTTTAGTCCTTAATTATACATAGCCTGATCACCTATGTCTAATTCAGGAAGGACCATGCTATGCTGGGAGTAGTCACCTTAAAATTTTGTCAAAATCAATTTTCTACTTATATTTCCAAAAAGCAAAAAGTTTGTGTGTGTATACATAAGCCGTGCATATCATGGGAATTCGTATTAGTAACCTTAGTAACTAGGTAGACTTTTACACCACCTTATCATATAGGGCCAAGCTCATCTTACACCAAATCCTAAGCTGAAAAGTCAAGTTACACCACTAGTCACCCTAGGAAAATCCACCAACGAGTATAGTCACAATTAAGGAATTTGCTAAACCACCCATTCAACATCAACTTAATGCCTGTAGAACTCGGTTGTTTTGATTTTATCATCGGTATGGTTTGATTGTTGAAGTACCATGCCGTGATTGTTTGTGATGAGAAGATTGTTCGTATCCCCTATGGTGACGAGATATTAATAATTCAAGGTGATGGGAGTGATGGTAGAAGCACGTCTAAATTAAATATCATCTCGTGCACCAAGACCCAGAAGTATATGCAGAAAAGATGTCATGTCTTTCTGGCACACATCACTAAAAGGAAGACGGAGAAGAACTCGAAGGAAAAGCGACTTGAGGATGTACCTATGGTGCAGGATTTTTGGAAGTCTTTCCCCAAGACTTTCCTGGACTTCCAACAACCCGACAAGTGGAAATTTTAAATTGACTTAATACCCGATGCTGCACATGTAGCATAGTCGCCTTATGGATTAGCCCCATTAAAAATACAAGAGTTGTCTAGTCAATTGCAAGAACTTTCAGACAAAGGATTTATAAGACCAAGTTCCTCACATTGGGGAGCTCTGTTTTTTTCGTAAAGAAGAAGGATGGATCCTTTCGGATGTGTATCGATTATAGAGAGTTGAATAAGCTGACGGTGAAGAACCGTTATCCGTTTTTGAGAATTAATGATTTGTTTGACCAACTGCTAGGATCAAGTGTCTACTCAAAAATTGACCTGAGGTCGGGTTATCATCAACTTAGAGTTCGTGAAGAAGATATTTGATGTGTCGTTGTGGTGTATATTTTTTTGATTAAAGTTTTAAATTTATATTTTGCCGACTTAACCAAAAACAACACTTTAACGGGCAGTGTACCTGGTCGGTGGTAGATTCATGGTAAGTAGGGTGTCGAACACTTAAAGCGAGGTTAAATCTCTCAATTTATTAATATTTTGGTTTACTAATCTCAGTGTTGTAAATATCGCTCGGCGGTACCTCGGCGGTCGACCCCCTTTAAGCGATATATAGGTCTTGGCGGCGATATATCGGTTTCTCGGTGGAGAACCTAAATTATAAAGGAATTCTGCAAAATATATATATATATTTAATTATTTTTTTAATATTCTTATTATTTTTAACTATATATCTTATGTATATGTTGTAAAATATACATTATGTGTGGTTTTAATTAAGTTTTGTATACTTTTATTAAATCACGATCAAGAAAATCAAAACACCAGGAAAAAAAACCAAAAAATCGGCCGATTTTGACCGATTTTGATCGACTTTGACCGATTTTTGACCTATTTTGACCGATTTTGACCGATTTTGACCCAAACTGATTTTTTACCGATAAGTGAAAAAACATATCGGCTGATCACCGATAAGCGATATATCAGTGATATATCGGCCGCCAAGGCCGATATTTACAACACTGACTAATCTAAGTTAGTTCTAATCTAAGTCAAACCTATGCTAATCCTATGTTAGTTCTAATCCTAATTCTAACAAGTAAAAGGGGGGTTTCAGCCAGAGAGACTGGCACGGGTTTGGTGGTGACTACAATCAATTCAAGACACTTTAACCTACGCAAGCAAATTAACAGAAGATAAAAGAGCGGTCAAGCCTTATAATAGAAAACTGTACTAGCCATCATTAATCTGATTAGAAGTTGGTTTATTTATTCAGTGCAATGATTACTTATCTTGAGGTGGCATATCATTCTTAGACTTAGGCGAGACTTCATCCTAAGACCTAGACACGTTAAGTCTGTCACAATTAAATCATCCGCATAAAGCATCCTTATTTGCTGATTATAATTCATCTTAGGGATTAAAGCAATGGTGATCTTGTTAAACCCTAGCTCATAGAGACTTTACCCACTTACTACTTAATGGCAATTTATACTCTATTAGTCCACTTGTCCAACTATCCAATGGAATCAAAACGTTATTTGTTGAATTATCTAGGTTCACCTGCTAGTCAACTTGTTTAATAAACCAAAGGCAATTTCTATTAACTAGTTAAGCCAGAAGCATATCCTTAGCACGGTTTTAGCAGGACAATATTTGTGATCCTATGATTCTAGATGTATAAATTACTATATGGAGAGCTATCTCGGCATCTAGATTACTTGGTCCGTATCATTAGATCTAGTTGAAGGATAGGTCGCATACAAAAGCACGTAAACAAGTATAAATTGATAAACATAAACAAGCATACAATGATAAATTAAGAAATCGAGATATAAACAAAACCAAACATTCAGATCTTTATAATAATGGCTAATACCTAAAGGTATTAGCCTTCAAACATCGTAATTAATACAAGAGTAATGGCTTAGCCAAGGTAAACTAACTGAGTTAACGAATGATACCAAAGACTGAACGATTACAAAAGTATAAGAAATTACACGTTGTCTCCTATGGATTGGAATGCGTTGCAAGACCTCTTCTGCTCTTTTTCTCCTATGAAAATCGAGTTTTATGGTTTAGGTGTCGAGAATATGATTTAGCACACTTAAAACTTATTTTTGAGTTTTGTATTTATAGGGTCTGGAGTCGGTGTCGATACGGCGTATCCAATGTATTGGATATGGCGTATTGGGGTTTCTTGGAGTAGGGACCACGTTTGATATCTTCTAGAATATTCACATACTATATCTCCAATACGGCGTATTGGTCTTCACTAGATACAACGTATTGATCTTGTTTCCTTTATGGTCTTTGGTGAGTGCAGGCACGGATACGCCATATCTTCCTTAATGGATACGGCATATTGGTTGTCAGAACAGTAAATCTTCAAAAGATCTTCGTTTAAGCTCCAGAATGAGCGCCTTTTGCTAATATTCACCAAGTACTCCATAATTACTGTAATTCTTAAATACAAATGATTAAGTAACAATTCTTTGCAATAATTATACAAAATGGGTTAATTACATGGGATAAATGATGCTATAAAATAGACGTTATTTGATGTCATCAACATTTCAAAGACCACATTCAGAACTCATTATGGACATTATGAGTTTCAAGTTATGCCCTTCGCTTTGACCAACACACCGGCGGTATTCACAGACCTCATAAATCGGGTGTGCAAACCCTTTTTGGACAAGTTCGTGATCGTATTCATCGATGATATCATGATCTACTCGAAGAACAAGCAAGAACATGAAGAGCACCTTAAGTTAATTTTATAATTACTTAAGGAGGAATTGTACGCGAAATTTTCTAAGTGCGAATTCTAGATTCTAAAAGTACAATTTCTTGGGCACGTGATTAATAGTCAAGGCATCACCAGGATTGAGTCTATTAAAGATTAGACATCACCTAAGACTCTAAGGGAGATTCATCAATTCTTAGGTCTTACTGGTTATTACTGACGATTCATAGAAGGTTTCTTGAAAATCGCTAAGCCTGTGACCAAGCTGAATCAGAAGAGTGTGAAGTTTGAATGGGGAGAAAAGGAAGAAACAACATTTCAATTGTTAAAGAAGAAATTGTGTAGTGCGCCAATTTTGGCTTTGCTAGAAGGGCCTGAGAACTTCATAGTTTATTGTGATGCTTCGCATAAAGGTTTTGGTACCGTATTGATGCAAAATGAGAAAGTGATGGCTTATGTATCCCGTCAACTCAAGATCTACGAGAAGAATTATACAACTCATGATTTGGAGTTAGGAGCTGTGGTGTTCGCTCTAAAGATTTGGAGGCACTACTTGTATGGGACGAAGTGTACCGTGTTTACCGATCATAAAAGCTTGCTACACATCCTTGATTAGAAGGAATTGAACATGAGACAACGTTGATGGTTAGAGTTTCTTAGTGAGTATGATTGTGAGATTTGTTATCACCCAAGAAAGGCGAACGTGATGGCTGATGCTTTAAGCCGAAAAGAACGAATTAAGCCACTACAAGTTCGAGCCATAATTATGACTATTGGTTTAAATCTTCCAGTTCATATTTTGAACTCCCAGCCGAGGCAATGAAAGAAGATAATGTCAAAAAAGATAATCTTCGTGGCACGAACAAGGAATTTGAAATGCGTCCTGACAAAACGCTCTATATTGAGAAACGAAGTTGGTTACCACGTTTTAGAGGATTGAGGGATTTTATTATGCATGAATAACATAAGACTAAGTATTCTATCCACCCTGGATCCGACAAGATGTACCATGACTTGAAGAAATTGTATTGGATATGAAGGCAGAAATCACCACCTATGTTAGCAAAAGTTTTACATGCTTAAAGGTCAAAGATGAATATCAAAAACCATCTGGTTTATTGGTATAACCTGAGATACCCCAATGGAAGTGGGATAAGATCACCATGGACTTTATTATGAACCTACCCAAGACATGTAGTGGTTACGATACGATTTGGGTAATCGTCGATTGTCTTACTAAATCTGCAAATTTCTTGCCAATGAAGGAGACTAATACGATGGAGAGACTAACAAGACTTTACTTGAAAGAAGTGGTCTCGAGGCATTAGGCGCCGGTCTCTATTATCTCTGACCATGATAGCAGATTTACATCGTGTTTCTGGCAGTCGCTCCAGAAGGCTTTGTGTACTCTTTTGGATATGAGTACCGCATATCATCCCTAGACCGACAAACAAAGCGAAAGAACCATTCAAACTCTTGAAGACATGTTACGCATTTGCGTGATAGATTTTAGTAATGGTTGGGACAAACATTTACCGTTAGTGGAGTTCTCATACAACAATAGTTATCATACTAGCATCAAGGCTGCACCATTTGAGGCACTTTATGGTGGTAAGTGTCGATCACCTGTCTACTGGGCCGAGATTGGGGATAGCCAACTCACTGGTCCAGAGATCATCTATGAAACAATTGAGAAGATCATCCACATCAAAAGCAGAATCCAAGCCATGCTTGATCGCCAGAAGAGTTACGCTGATGTGAGGTGTAAACCTCTATAATTTCAAGTGGGAGACAAGGTTATGCTAAAAGTTTCACCTTGGAAGGGGTAATACATTTTGGCAAACAGGGAGAGTTAAACCCGAGGTATATTGGACCTTTCAAGGTTTTAGACAAGGTTGGAACCGTTTCTTATAAACTCGAACTCCCTTAACAATTAAGCAAGTTCATAGCATGTTTCATGTATCAAATTTAAAGAAGTGCTTGTCTAATGAATTGCTCGTTATATCGTTGGATGAAATCCAAATTGGCGACAAGCTTTACTTTGTTGAAGAGCCTATGGAAATCATAGACCGAGAGGTCAAACGGTTGAAGCAAACCGCATCCTATTGTCAAGGTTTAATAGAATTCTAGAAGAATTCCAGATTTTACGTGGGAATGTGAAGATCAATTTCGCAACAAGTATCCGCACCTCTTCACCAACACTACTCCAGAAGGAAACTCAAACTGAATTTCAGGACAAAATTTTTTTAACCTAGGGAGATTGTGACAACTCACATATTTTTTAGGTCATTACACGTCAATAAACTCAAAACTATTTACTTTGCACATTTACATGTTTACTTTTACGCAAGACCGCTAAGTTAAATCGCGTAACCCGAAAAACAACATTAAACATAAACCGGAAATAAAAAAAACAGGTTTACATCAAATATGTGTTATATGACTTTTACAAGCATAAATTATAAGTCTACACATTCTATTTTGCAATTTTTACGTAAACGCTTAAGTTTACCGGTTTAGCTCATGCATGCATGCAATTTGCATTACTACCTCAGTATATATATACATACACTTACATAATAAACCAAAATATCAAATTTTGAATTATTTTTCCCTCCCCTCATGCCTTTGTCATCTCATATGGTGTCCAAAAGAGGCAAAAAGGATATTTTTGAACTTAAACCTTACCATTAAAGGGTGTTACTTTCACTAAACATGAAAATGTGATAGTAACATGTTATTAACCATACCTACCAATTCGACAACCCTTGTGACCGGCCAAAGGCTTCCAACATCACCAAATATGTGTTATTCTCTTATTAACCTCCCAAAGACACTTTTAAACATTCCCAATTTGTTTAAAAGTGCATGTAAACACTTAAGGCTTCCCATTCACTTCATTCACTACCAAAAACACACAATACTCCCCTCTTTGCTCTCTCTAAAAATTGGCCAAGAAACAAAAGAGAAGAACAAGTGTGTGGAAACCGTAGAGGGGGGTGAATACGTTTCTATTTAAAAACTTTAAGATCAAAGATTACATCACTCTTCTACCGGCGGTCCCATATATATATGGGGGCCGACAAGTATATCAGGGGCCGCCTGAGTTATGGGACCGCCACCAGAAGAGGTTTTCGGACTAGATCTTTTGTATCAATTACCCGATAAAGTTTGACGCAATATGAGAAGTGGCGATAATAGGTTTACAATAGCTAACGCATATTCTAACAATATAACCACATTCACAATATATAGCACAAAGAGCTACACTACCTTAACTAACAAGATCTACATAACTATTCACACAATCATGAGCACAATGCAAGTATAAAAGTAAAGCGGTAAATGTAAAGAAATAAGTAAAGCGAAAGGTAAAAGAGAATGCAAACCGATACGGTGATTTATAGTGGTTCGGTCATGAAGCTCCTCTTCGCCCTACTCTACTCCTCGAGTATCCAACTCGAGAGTTACTTCACTAATCAACAAGCTCCCTTTTGGCGGAGAAAACCTTATACTCATGCTTACATTATTTTCTGACACTAAGCTAGATGTCGAGTCCTTCTTCGGGTACAACCAAACCCGTTATGTTTTATGGCCCAACATAACAAACCTTGTGTTTTATGGCCTAAACACATAAACCGCGTCGCTTACATTATTTTCTGACACTAAGCTAGATGTCGAGTCCTAATCTTAGCTAGAACCAATCTACCACTTCACCAATGTATTTTAAGGCCTAAAATACTAACCAACCCTCAATCAACCCATCCAAATATATACATCATTTGGATCTACACACTACTAAAGATTGGAAGACATGGACTCGATCTATATGTAACAAATGTTACAAATGGACTAACTAGACTACATAACTTTAGATCTTGAAGATGACCGAAGTTCTTCTCTTGCACATGAGGGAAGAAGGAAAGGATAGAAGATTGGATCACATTTAAATAAGATTAAACTATGTTAGTGATCAAGATATTTAGAGAGAGAAAGGGGATTTTAGAGAGAGAAAGGAATTTGAAAAATCTGTGCAAAGAGGGTTAATTTTCAGCAAGGGGTGGACCAGTATTTATAGCCAGGATTCCCCAACGGTCAGCTGGGGGCGGTCCCGGCGGTCCCTTATATATAAGGGGGCCGCCTAGGCCCTAAGGGGGCCGCCCCTAGACTGACGCTCCGATTTTTGTCTTTTTGTGGGGAAGGTTTATCTGACTTAGCTGGCAGCAGTTTTGGGGGGAAAATTTGAATTTCAAATTTTATGTTTTTAAATAAAACTTATTTTTATTTAATTAAAACTATTTTGTGTATTTTTATAAAAGTCTAGTTTTATAAAAATATGATGGATTAAGAAGAAAAATTATTTTCTTGATCACTAATTAAGTTTAATGATTTGTTTATCCATACCTTGCGTGATTTACGTCAGGTGTAAACCAATGTCCGTCTTGATGCATACTTGAGACGTCGAGAGATGTTGATGCATGTATGCATTGATGATTTGTGATTACGAGTAACTTGCGCACTTTACGTTACGTATTACAAGTCACATGTTTGTCATCACCAAAACATAAAGAGATCGTATAGATTAAATATCGTAATATTTGCACTAACAATCTCCCCCTTTTTGATGATGACAAACTATGTAAACTATAACACATAGTAAAGTTTAAAAGTTAGTCGTTTACACTCCCTTCTCCCCCTTTTGTCGAAGCAAAAAGGTATTATGTGAATATGAGACGAAGATATGAGAAGATGGTATGTGTTCCGGGTATATGCGTTAGAGGAATGAGAAGAAGATAGGTGCTTCGAGTATATAGGATTGAGGAGAAGATATGAAAAATAAAGGTGAAGGTGATTGTGTGTTTCTTGGATAGTTTAGAAAATGTCATGAGAGATGAGAGGTAGGCAAGAGAAGAAGGTAGGTACTTTGAGTGTATAGGTTGAAGGAATGAGGAAAAGGTAGGTGCTCCAAGTATATAGGTTGGAGGAATAAGAAGAAGTTATGTGTAGGTTGAAGAAGTTATGTTTGGATAATTTAGAGGAGGTCATGATAGATGAGGAGAAGGCTTGAAAAGAAGGTAGGTACTTCAAGTATATAAGTTGAAGTTATGAGAAGAGGACCTTAAGGTTGAGGGTGATTTTGAAGTGGAGCAGGTGAAGTATTTGGAGTATGAATGAACCCTTCATTGTATTTGACAATCTCCAATCCTATCTTCCAATAAAAGTGAGCTTGCATCATCCTAGTGAAGTCTTCTATCATCATAGTTTAACCAACTTCATGCTATTTACCCACATATCTCCTAACTCCCCCTTGCTCATTGCGTCCCCATGATAATATCATTCCTTGTATATTGACTCTAACGGATCCATGGATCAAATAAATTACCATCGATGCTCAAGAAGTTCGATGCAATTTAAATGAGTAGAGCGCTTGCAAGTGCTCCCCCTCGGTGTATGCTCCCCCTTGTTTGGGGAACCAAGGAATCAAGATATTGTTGTGCTACAAAACAAAGTTAGTAGACAAGTGCACGTATACATATAGCAAAACATTAGCGGGGAACTAGACATGCACTTCTAGGTTTTATTATAAAGTATGACACTTTAAAAGAAAGTTGGAAGCTAGACACATGCAATCATT
The DNA here is from genome assembly GCA_026074375.1 of Tanacetum coccineum. Taxonomy (NCBI): domain Eukaryota; kingdom Viridiplantae; phylum Streptophyta; class Magnoliopsida; order Asterales; family Asteraceae; genus Tanacetum; species Tanacetum coccineum. The sequence continues at coordinate 23,390 of BQNB010038589.1, read as the reverse complement.
GTTTTAAAAATCAACAATTTAAATGATATAATTAAAAGACTCAAGACATATGTTTAAGGACAGAGATTAGACCGACTTTTAATAAACGAGAATGGGATTCATTTATTGATTAACACAAAAATATTATGAGAATAACTTTTTAAAAGTAGACGAATGACATTTAATATCTTGGCTTACAAGGATACAAAGTGACTATTTGGAAGCTGTATGATTCATGTGGAGTGCACTTTGTAAGGTTTGGAAATGTGCACATCTTTATGTTAGTTGAAAAGAGATATCCCCTCACACCAATAACAATCACAAATATGCTAAACAAGAAACTTCAAACTGATTATTGGAATGAGATGTGCTATCAACTACTCAAGCTTATGGTAAAGCAGCAAAAGGGTCAATAAAAGGTTTGAATGCATCTTCCTGATAGTGATGAAGACTTTTAACAAAGAAACTTGAAGATTCAGAAGATGAACATCAAGTTTAGGGGAGGATTGTTGGGACTTAAAAGACTTCAAGGATTCTTAGAGTTACTACTGCTCAGGTACATAATGGAAATTATGCTAAGTAGTTAGTACTTGTAGTATAAAGTTACCACTGCTAGTTACTACTGTTAGTATAATTTAGTACTGTTAGTATAAAGTTACTGCTGTTAGTTGAAGTTAAGACTGCTCAGAGTTGAAGACTGAAATATAAGCTAAGTAGTTAGTGTTGCTAGTAGTAATGTTAAGACTGCTAGTACATGTTACTACTGTGAGTATATATTAGTACTGCTAGTACTAATGTTACTACTGCTTATGTTTATTAGTACTACTGGTACAAAAGTTTATGCTGCTGGATTACAACTGCTAGAAGACTTACTACTGTCAAGAGGATAAAGACGGTTTAAAGAGATAAAGATTGTTTGGAGAACAAGAATACTTGTGAAGATAAGTATTGAGATATTTTTGTACAAGATATACATAATGTATTTGTTTAAGAGATTACGTTTATGTTTAGAAAAGATTATGATATCTTAGGAATGTATTGTAAGCCGACTAGGACTCCTTAGTCTATAAAAGGAGGTCCTAGGGCATTAGTTGAGATATAAGTTTTGCATACAAGTTGTCAAGTCGATTTAGAAAAGCTTCAAGGTTGTAAACCCTAGTACTAGTGAAGAGTACTCGTATTATTGATCTAATAATATTGGAGCGTTTGGTTATATCTTTGTTTATTCACGATTACTGTTTTATTCATAATACTTCTAGGTATTAAGGTGTAGATTCCGCATACACTTTAGTATACATACAAAGTTTCTACAACAAGTTATTTTGGATTTATCCAAGGTAATTTAACCTTAGACAACCTAAGGAATCGATCAAGGATTGGGATCAACAAGTGGTATCAGAGCTTTGCTTTGAGAAACTTTGATCTAGAAGACATGGAGTTTGAATCTACAAATAGTAATACTACTGCTAAGCTACCCATACTCAAACTAGGTGAGTATGAGATGTGGGTGATAAGTAGATGGGTTACGGGTGGGCCATTGAAGTAATTCTTTGGTTAGGCTATCGGCTTTGACCGTAGACTTTTCCTGTGGGGGTTGACTTTGACTTTGACTTTGTTGACTTTGGCTTCGTTTGAACTTCTGGTCTTTTCACGCCATTCCCATTCTGTGCTTCGGTTTTTGGTCCGATTTTTGCTTGATTTGTTCGTCCTTTTCTGGAATATCCGTTTCCTGCACAATAATAAAGTGAAAACATACAAATACATAAGTATTTTTGGTACTTTTTGGTCATTTAAAGTCCGGTTTTAATGGAAAGGGTATGTGTCATTTAAAGCACATACGCAAATCCCCCATACTAAACTAATTGAGCGTGTCCTACCACCAATGCTACAAAGAATCACTAAGAAAACTAAGAATCTCATTCCCCTTGACTAGTAACCTTAAACAAAAAAGTAGCTAAGTTTCATTAAGGAAAATAATGGAATCGATAAATGCTCTACGAAGCCCCCGTCTTTAACCATTTTTAATAAAATATATACACTATATTTCCTACAACATAGGTTTTGTATTTTTCATTTTCTCTTTTTTGTAATTTTCTTTTTAAGCAACCTAACTAACTTATTCGACTTATCGTTATTTTCATTGGGATCATAGAACAAGATGCATTTCGATCGAGAAATGCCCCAAAAAGGATTAAATTCACGTGCCTTGACTTTCACCGTGCTCCAAACAGGAGCATAAAAAAACGAAATCACAGTTAAATACAGTTAAGATGCTATCACACTCATACTTGCGACTTGTGAACATTTTGACTCCACAATTAATTATATATTAGGTGATTGTCCATTTCGAATTTCAACTATGGATTAAACGTTATTGCAAAATCTATGTTTCACGTTCCAACCCGAGAATAATTAGTTTGAAGGCGAAGATGGCATACCATGAAGCGACTTCGTCTCGGCAACATCCAACCCGTGCGGTTAATGTGACGCAGATGGCTATTGACACGCCCACAGAGAAAACCACAGTTTCCGGACTTATAGTAAACACCGGACCTCGGCTTCAAAAACTCTTATGTTTCCGGGACGTATAATACATACTTAATTAGAAAAACTTAAAATAAAATAGATCTTAGTTCCAAAGCCTATTTAAGATTAAGAAAGAGATTTTTCCTAATTTAATAATTCACATTTACTACACTTAATGACAATTAATTCAATCATAAGAAATCCTCGAACTATTTTATGAATGGCTGCAAACAACGGGTTGTTGAGCCGTCAAGATGCAGGGGTCGAAACTTTTAATCAGCCCACAGTTTATAATATTGACGTCATTTTTTGTTAGACTTAAAAAGCTATGATTAGAGAAAATTTAATTTCGTTAAGCAAATTTAAAGTATAAATTTAAACTAAAATATTGATATCAGACTATACTATCAAAAATATTGATTTAAGTGTAATATTTTCAAAATGTAGCAACGGTATATTAGACCGGTTAGCAAGCTTATGGAGAAACAGCCACAAAATAACACACATGAGCTCTTAAGATTTCAAATATTCCTTGTTTAGCATCTAACACATTATAAAACCATCTAATCATTTTTCGTTCTTTCCGCAATCCGCAAACGCTTAAGTCTAAAAATTTAAGGAACAAGCTAGAGCTCAACAAAGCACGCTCGATCGAGTCAAAATTGTTATTCTCATTTCTACCAGCGGGGAAAGTCAAAAAATGTGACAAAACACTTAATTTTAATTTTTGAAATTTTTTTCATTTTTTTTTTTTGGTATTTTTCAAAAAATTTGGTGGTAAAAACGGGATTAACTGCGAAAAACTAACAGTTGCAGGCATCAATCAAATCGAAAGATCCGCCAACCCCCCCCCCCCCCATACTAAGAATGAAACATCCCTCAATGTTTTACGAGGGTCTCATAACAGCAAATCCTAAGCCGTTTATTAAGTATGCTTAAAGATAACGTTAGTCGATAAGATTTGGATATCGGAATTCCCAAAATGAAGCTGAGGATTGAAGCTCTTTTGATGATCGTAGACAAAAACTGCAGCACGGAGAGCCTTCAAAAAATCTGAACTCTAGGACAAATACAACACAAAACACAAAAATAGGGAAAAGGATAAAGGCGAGCCTCCACACAATAAAAAACACTTATTCATTACGACATAGACTACCAATACAACCTACTACGAATTACCTAAGGGATAAACGCATGGGTTGCCACCCCTGAAGCGCTTGTTTTAGGTCACTTAGCTTGACCCAATCCCCCCATACTTGAGTTGGTCAAGGGGGATAGAAGTGGAGACACGGAACATCCAAGACTCGGATGTCCTCTTGGTAAGAGCAATCTCCATCGGGCTTTTGATAATTTTGGTGACTTTGAAAGCTTTAGTGCTCCAATGAGATAGTTCCGGGAGAAGAGAGGTATGAACTCTTTTAGAAGTGAGAATCCCGGGGTTGAAAACTTTTTCCTCATTTTCGGATGAAAACGAGAGTAAAGCTCCTAGCCCGGGAACTTCTTTATGGAAAGGAAGTTCATAAAGAGGAGGATTAAAATCCTCAAGAATTAAAGAAGCATTAGTGGTCTTCTTTATATTCTTATCCGGTGTTGCAAAGTTGGTGACTTCAAAGAGGTTCTCATGAATGAGTATACTCGGATTAAATACCATGTCCTCGTTGTTGGTTGAAGACAAAGCATCAACCTCAGAAAAATCCTCATAGAAAACCGAGTCACACTTGGGAAAAGGAAGGACATCACTTGATCTAGGGGGATTAAGTTCATCAATCAAGATTTTAGAATCTTTGATTTTCTCTTCCTTGAAGTTAAATGGATCATCATAATCATTGTCATTATCGGTTTCATGATCAAAAAGATTATCATCATAATCATCCCATAATGGTGGGATATAATCAAGAGCAGCTTCATCGGTGAACACATCAGAATGAATCAATCAAGATTTTCATCAAGAGAATTTTCAATCAACCGAATCTCGAGAATAGAATCCGATATCCTTGATAGGATCATGTTTAAAGCACAACACTCTAATTCTAGAAGATCGGATTCGGCATCAAAGGGAAGATCATCATTTCCTGGGGAAATGTGATTGATCGAGTTTCATACTGCGCACGTCTTCAAGAAAATAAGTCGCTAGTCTCAGAAATGTGGAGAGACTAGGTGAAGAAGAGGTGTACTTACTCTGCCGACTTAAAGAATTATGAAAAGGAGGGAGAAGAGATGAAGGATTACTATTTCCCGGTGGAAATGAATCACTTGCAAGATAAGCTTCAAATTCTTCCCAAATTAAATCACTTTCTTTGAGGGAGATAAGTGTAGGGGAAGAAGAAGAAGACTTGGTCTCGAGTTCCAAAATCGGAGTGGGATTGCCACTCAATTGATTATCATGATACGGAGGGAGATCTTTGGTTTTATCAAGATTCAGCAAGTTCTCAATAATGTCTTCCTCCGGATCAAAGATATCATCATTAACTTCCGGTGAAGTTAAGTCGGGATAAGAAGTGAGAGAAGAAGTGGGATTGCCACTTGGATGATTTGTTGTAAACAAATCCTCACGAATTTCCTCATGTGAAACATTGTAGATATCAATCATGTTGATTGATTCTTGATGAGTTTCGTTTGAATAGCTTGAAGTGTCATTTCTCATGTTTAAGATTAGTCTTTCATTACCGTTACGGAGAATCATTTCTTCTTCATGAACGTCAATCAAAGCACGAGCGGTCCGTAAGAATGGTCTACCCAAGATGAGGGGGACACGAGGATTGCTTTCATAATCAACAATGAAAAAATCAGCGGGAAATGTGAACTTTCCAACCGGAACAAAGACATCTCTTGCAATTCCGTTAGGAGTGCAAATATCACGTAGTAGCTAGTTCATAGTATTTGGGTGTAAAAAACTCGTGTAATCCTAACTCTTTCCACACCGAGAGTGGCATCAAGTTTATGCTAGCACCTAGATCGGCTAGGGCCTTGCACTTGAGCTCACTAAAACCACACGGAATGAGAAATTTCCCAGGATCTCCAAGCTTTTCGGGTAGCTTCTTAAGGATAACCGCTGAGCAATTTTCATTGAGGGGTGTGTTTGCCAATTCAATAAGTTTCTCCTTATTGGAAAGGGGAGACTTAAGCATCTTTTGGTTATTTTAGGAATCATAATCAAAGCATCGTAAAAGAGATATTGATGTGAGTTGTTGAACAATTGCCTAAAATTTATGTATATGACTTCATCTTTTTCTTTTTGCTTTTCCTTGGTTCATTCTAGACGTATAGTGAATAATGAGGGTAATGAGGATCCTTTGGTGAATCACAAGTGCTTTGAGAAGGAGGTTTAGCTTTTGGACTTGAGGGTGGGACCTTAATGGTACACATCACCATGGTTCAGGTCCGTTAAAGACTCCTCAACAACGTTCAATACCTCCTCTGGATTTTATGAATGGGAGGAGGCATTGAAACGGTTGTCAACAAGAACAAGACCACTTGAGTGGTAATAGGCTTTCAATTCACTCTTCGGGGATAGCAACGATTTGCAGGGAGAATCCGTACCCAATTTAGAAGCGTGTCAATTGGAAAAAGCTAGCCATCATGTTCTTAAAGCTCATTATTTTATGATTTGACATAGAAGCTTGAATTGGAAGATTGCATTTCATTCCTTAACTCATTTTTCACATTATTAATTTGAGCTTGCATGGCTTTCTATTAAAAAAATCATTTTAATTTCTTAAATTTCTCTAATTCACTAACGGAACACTTGGTTTTGTTGTACGGAAGCTTTATAATTTTGCATTTTGATTGAATTTTTTCATCGGTTATATCCTTGAGGTGGTTAAAAAGGTTTTGGGTTATTTTGACCGTTTGGTTAACAAAACCCGTGGTCTTGTTTTTTGAATTAACCATCACTTGAGGACGATAACTGGCATTAACCACTGAATGTAGTTACCACGCGAGCTGGCTGCCAACACGTATCCTTGAATATTATCCTGATATTCCGGGAAAGTGTTGCCATCGGCGGCGAGACACTGATAATAAGGATGAGGACCACCGCAAGTAACACAAATCTCCTCAACGGCTTTTACGGAAGCTGGAGGTGGGGTAGCTTGAAATTGTTTAAGAATAGCCGTCATAGCGGTAGTCACAGCACTCGTTTGCTGATTTACTGCATGAGTAAGCTTGGCTATATCGGAAGAAGAAGAATTACCATCACTTGATTTCACTTGAGAAACAACCGATTTGTTTCGTGAATTGCGGACCTTGGATTTGTTTTCGATAATCGTCAACACATCTTGAGTACTTCTTTCCAAGAGATTGCCACCGGCGGCAGAATTCAAGGAATCTTGGTCGGCCGGGTTCAAGGCATTGTAGAAAGTATCAAGTTGGTGCAATTCAGTGAAACCATGATGAGGACAAGCACGAAGGAGATCTTTGTATCGATCCCACGCCTCATGAAATGATTCATCAAACTTTTGTTGAAAATTAGAAATTTCATTTCGAAGGTTTGTCGTTCTTGAGGGAGGGAAAAATTCATTAATGAATTTGGACACGAGATCATCCCAAGTGGTAATAGAACGGGGGGGTTCTTTTTCAAGCCACCGGCGGGCTGCCCCCGCAAGAGAGAAAGGAAAAAGCATAAGCTTAATCGCATGATTCGGCACATCCTTGTATTTGATGGTGGAAGTTATTTTGTTAAACCATCGAATGTGATCATGAGGATTGTCTTTCTCAAGTCCGAAGAATTGGTCCGAAGTCATCATATTAATGAGACTGTGCTTGAGCTCGAAATGCTCAGCAAGAATTGGTGGAACCACGATTGCCTCTGCATAACCCTCGGTGGGTGCACGGAGCAATTCCGCCATAGTACGTTGATCGGCCATCGTAACTACGGGTGATTCTTCAAGAGCGAACGGTTCGACTCTTTGATTAGAACGTCTACGGTTACGACGTTTAGGATTAGAAGTGGTTGGATTAGAAGAAGAATTACCAACGAGATTAGAAGAAGAACAAGTGCGCATGCACTAAAAAGATTAAAAGAAAAATATTTTTGGTTTTTCAATTTATTTCACAATTTATTTTAATGGACGAAACGAGATCGAATAACTTAAACCAATAATCGACAAGCTTCACGGTAGCTCTTTAAAAGAAAAACGCACAAAGGAGCGGAGGAGTAGGAAAGCGCGAAGCTATTAAAAACCTTTCTCCTTTAGGGTCGTAGTTCCTCGGAACAACCCTCCTTATACCCCTCTTAGAGTTTGTTAAACTTCTAAAGGTGAGCCGTACGTCTCTAGTGACACAAAGGCAAGTTTTAAATCTTTTGTTTGGGAACTTATTATGATCATGCTCAAGATGCAAGCATTATATTGATGATGATGATTTTTATTTCTTGATTAAGGACAATTTTTTTATGTTTTTGATTTTTCTTGATTTTTTTTATCTTATACTAATACTAATAAAAGAAAATGAAAAATATTTTTAGGTTTTTTATATTTTTAATAAAGAAAATATTCACAAACGGGAATGAGAACTTCACAAGGGAAGGGTCTTCAAAAACTAATCTTCAAACGAAAACGAAAATCGATTACACCTCCCCGGTAACGGCGCCAAAAATTGATTCGATCCGAACACGTATATATAAATAGATAATAAATATATATAAATATAAGGATTTTATCAATAGTAAGTATTCCAAGAGGCTTTTAAAAAATTCGCTTTTATCCAAACACAACCAGTGCCATTCTATCTCTGGCAACAATCCTTCTTATCCTTCTTTGACTCAATTACCCTATGTAGTCTCAAAACCTACCCGGAGTCGTAATCCCGTCGAGGTGCAAATTGAAAATCTAGAACGTTTGTGATCGCGCGTTTGAATGGGATTAAGAAGATTTTTGGATTTGGAAACTAATTCTACGAATAAAATGCAAAAAACGATTAAAGGAAAACTAAAAACGAAAGCTAAAACTGATTAAAACCTAAAAACGAGAATGGGGTTCGAAACCCGTTCTTTAAAAAACGAAATTTTGCAAAAATAGCCCTACAAATGCAAAAATAATTTTCCTAGATGCAAAAAAGATAAAATAAAATTTTCTAAAAAAGAATTATATTTTTTTGATTTTCATTTAATTTTTAATTATTAAAAAACAATTTTAAAGAAAATAAATGATAAAAAATACTAAACTATTTTTGAAAATTCTAAAAAAATATGGAAAATAGTTTAAGCTACGGGCTATCTAAGAAAATTAAAATGGGACACCCAGCTTAATTGAATAAGCCGGGAAAAAGCAAAAAGAGCTTATGGGCTTATTGGGCTAAAAAGCCTATATAAATTAAATTGTGCACACTCTAACCGGATGAGCTATTGTAGCAAAGTGGTTAGTGTGTGTTTGTGGTGTGTCGTGTGTGCAAAGGGGGAGGTCCAGGGTTCGAGCCTGGGCCTCTTCTTTTTATAAAAACTTTTTTTTTTTTTTTTTAAAACTTGTAAAACTCAGAAAAATAAGCAATATTAAAAAAAGGTAACTTTTTTACAAAACTTAAAATAAGCAGGAAAATAAGCAAATGAAATGGCAATATTAACTTTTTAAGCTAAGGGCTCACTAAGCTAAATTGTTGGCTTCTATAAGCTCAAATAAGCTAATGGAAATCAACCTAAGCTAAAACAGATGTTGAGCCTAACCTAATAAGCTACTATGAACAAAGATAAGCACAAGTACTTAAGCACATAAGCCAAAAAAAAAAACTCAAATAAGCTTAATGCTAAACTGGTGCAGGGCACAGCCTAGGGGACAAACTTGGGGCTTAAATTTTAAGCACCTAGAGGGACACCTTGGCTTAACAGCTTATGTGGACTTTAAGAGCAGCTTATGGGCTTTCTAAAAATGTAAGAAGATTAAAGTTGACACAAAAATAAGCAAAGAAAAAGTGCTGTAAAAAGGGTTGTTTGCACAAGGGTATGCTGATTTGGTTTTTCAGTTAAAAGACAAGGGGCATAAGTAGCCTAAAAATAAGCAAGGTGATAAGCTTAAAAATAAAAACCAAGTTAAGAAAGATGGAGACTAACTTAAAATGAGTTTATGCTCAAGAATTAAAAAGCTAAAAACAATTTTAACTAACTTAAACTATAAATTGAAAAAGGCAGTTTTAGACTAAAATTCTCTTGACAAAAACTTAGACAGATTTTAAAAACACAAAAGGAAACTTAAAAGACAGTTATACTACTGAATTTTGACTCTTGAAATAACTCAAAAACATACTCAAAAGATTGGTTTGAAGGGCTAAATCAAAAGAGCAAATGCCAACTGATTTTTAGCCACAGTTTAAAAAGACTTTTTTAGAAAAACTCAAAAACAGATTCTTAAACCTAAAATACTTTAAAAACAGATTAAAAATGCTTAAAAATGACTTACCAAAAGTGACCTAAAGACCAAAATGGTTTTAAACACAAGATGACCCGTTTTCACCCTTGACCCAAACACCCCTTTAAATAAGAGAAATCATATATTAAGCTTATTAAGAGGGTTTTAAGCAAAGAGTTTTAATGACAAACAACAATAAGGCAAAAATAAACAGAAATAAGCAGAATGCAAACAAAGATAAGCACTTATATAAGCAAATAGGCAATAAGCTGTTTTAAAGGCTATGCAAGACAGTTTTTAGCACAAGCTCAAACTAAATAACAACTAAGTAATAAAAGGCACACATAAGCATAAAGAAACATAAATAAGCATAAAAAGCATAAATAAGCACAAGATAAGCACTGCTACAGTAAAAAGCTAAAATGTAAAAAAGGAAACTTACAAAGGGTCCTTAGCTTTTTGGCAAGAATTAAGCTTTCCAAAAGCTTAAAAACCTTCCCTATGTGCATACCAAAAGCTCTAAACCCAAGGCCTTCCTTAATTTACCTTGATCCTTTTGATTTTTGACAGTTTCTTGCTCTTTTTTTTGGATTTTTGATTTTTTTAATAGAAAACTTAAACAAGCTTTTTATAGGCTTTCATTCACTTAAAAACTAATAAAAAAGCTTAATGAACAGTTTTTAAAGACAAGTAAAAGTAAATAGCAAGTATTTAAAGGAAAGCTTAAAAATTACAATAAGTAAAATGCAAGTATTTAAATGACTGAAATTTAAATGACAATGTAATTAAAAAGACAATATATTGAAATGGTACAAACTTTGGTTTACAAGTTTTTGACTCTTAACACAAAAATTCGACCCTTACAAATGAGCTATAATTCCTATATTTATACTAGGTCTTCATGCTTCACTTGTGTTTCTTCATAGAGAGTAAATCAACAGTTGTGTTTGTTGTGTGAGAGGGAGCTTCAAAGTAATCTTGGCCATTGGTTTTGCTTGGTGCCCAATCCGATTCATCTTAACCCTTGATTTTTTTGCCAATGATAGTCTCTTGTTATGCCAGCGTGGACTTGGATGCATATGAGGTGGGGATAAGGGATTGTGAAAGTTTTGGAGCTTTGTGAACAGTAGTCGAGGAGGGAGGACAGGGAAGGGTGAACAGTATGTGGGCTTTGTTTTTTTTTGGCGGGCAAATTTTATAAAGGAGTGCAGGGGTGAAGGTTTGTGGATTGGCAGAGAAGGCCCCTCAATTATATACATGTTGTTGCAAGAAAGGTCCATGTGGGGATAAAAATTTGGGGACTTGACAAAAAAGGTCCTTAAGGGTTATAGGTTGAATTACACCGAAAGTCCTTGTGGGCTAACGAAAGTTAAATGCGAAGGGTTTTGGACTAACGGCAGTTATGAGTGTAATGGGCTTTTATTATGTTGTTTTGGGCCGGCTATGATATAAAAGGGTTTATGGGATTTTTCAAGTAAAAGGCTTATAAAGTCTTCATGTAATATACTAATGGGCTGACCCGGCCCATTAGATGGGTTCGGGTGGGCCCATTAAGTATTCTTTGGTTTTGGCTTCGGCTTTGACCGTGACTTTTCCGGGTTGACTTTGACTTTGACTTTTGTTGACTTTGGCTTCGATTTGACTTTGTCTTTTCACGCCTTTCCATTCCGTGCTCGGTTTTGGTCCGTTTTTGCTTGATTTTTCGTCCTTTTCTCGGATATCCGTTTCCTACACAATATAAATGAAAACATAAAAATACAAAGTATTTTTGGTACGTTTTGGGTCATTTAAGTCCGGTTTTAATGGAAAATGGTATGTGTATTTAAGCACATACCATGACTCAATAACACTTGAAGATTGAATATCTTCTTTATGTTCTTCACTTTTTAGAAAGTGAAAAGTTTAGCGAAGGAGTGACATTTGCATTTCGCAAATTACTTAAATATTTCGGAAGAAATAACTAAGTTGTCAAGGGATATAGGAGGAATTCTAATAGTAACAAGACTATTAAAAGAGAAGAAACGTTTAGACGTGAGAGGAAACGTTAGAGAAGATAAGACTTATTAGAAGTGAGAAGACTATTAAGAAAGAGAGGAATCATTTAGAAGTGAAAAGACCATTCGAGAAAGGAGGTTTACGAGAAGTGAGGATCAATTTATGAGTATGACGATTGTAAGGATTGTGTTTGAGAATGAGACGCATTTCATTATGAAATTCACTTGACTATTAACACCATAAGCAATGATGCTTATGAGAATTAGGATATGAGGATGACCCATTGATCTTTAGAGAGATGTTGGGCATAGGTTTGGGTGCAAAGTAGACGTCAGCTCGTAGCAGAAGAGAGGAAGTGTTTGGTTATGGATTTAGAAAATAATGAACGCTATAACAAGCCTGCTTCTGGCGGTCCCAGATATATCTGGGGGCCGCCAGAATATTTCTGGGGGCCGCCGGACCGCCAACAGGAGAGGGCTTGGTTTTTGACAAATTTGGTGAAGGGAGTGACATTTTAATTTGCATTTTGCCAATTAAAAATGCTTAAAATACTTCAGATGAAGTAATTAAGTTGTCACGACACGGAATGGAACACAAACTAGAATCGAAACTAGAAGAAAATAATAAAACGATTTATGGAATGTGTTCCATCATTCCTAAACCTAGACGAATATATTTTAACGATTCGCGGTTGAGGGGTAAAGAAAGAATGTCAACGATGTTATCTTCAGACGCATCCTTTTTGAATGGAGATGTTTCTTTTTGGACATTGTCCCAAAGGAAATGGTGACGTATCTTTGGTATGTTTCGTACGCAAAAATAATAATAATAATAATAATAATAATAATAATAATAATAATAATAATAATAATAATAAAGGAAACAAACAAAGATGGAGGCGACTAGCTTGACAATGTCAAGACGGATGGTGGTTAACGTACGATAAACTACACTCACAGAGTTATGTAGCTCTTCTCGAGCATTGTGAATGTTCATAGAACAATCACACGACGAGGTATATGGTTGTCTTAAAGGTGGTAGCGGAAATAGTGGAGGAAAGAGATTAGCCATCTCTATGGTTGAAGAGGCGTGGTTGAGTAAGAAGAAAGAGGTGTGATCGGAAGACAAAGAGTGTTTTCGTCGAAGAGAAAGAATGTTTCATCGAAGAGAAAGAATGTTTTCGTCGAAGAGAAAGAATGTTTTCGTCGAAGAGAAAGAATGTTTTCATCGAAGAGAAAGAATGTTTCGTCGAAGAGAAAGAATGTTTCGGGGAAAGAGAAAGAATGTTTTCGTCAAAGAGAAATGGAGAGCATTTTAACTAATGTTGTTAAAAGGCTTGAATAGGGATTTTCGGATATGACCTTTAACATTTGCGATTTCAAGTTAAAGATACTTGAATATTTCAGATGAAATATTTAAGTTGTCAAACCTACTTGGAAGGGTATTAGATTTGCATCTAACTTTTCCGTGACAAAGAGTGGATTATTTAGAAGAGAGGGAGATGATGATTAAGGAAATGTGTGACGGAAGACTCTAGGAGATTTAAGACCATTTTGTGACTCTTTTGAAAATTTAGATTAATGACACGAATGCGAAGAAAGATATTCTAGTGTGAGAAAATATATACATAGATGTATAAGACATATAGATATAAGCATGCAAGTTTATCTAAGCATGCATCGACACAATAATCAACAAGATTAATGTGTAAGACTATATGACATCTAAACCTTATTTGTCATACGTTAACCTAACATAGTGTAGGTGCACAATTAACATGTAAGTCATGTAAGATGATGCAAACAAAACATGATAATTTTAAATGTAATCGTCATGTAAAACATGTTAGCAATTAGCATTTAGGAGCATGCGTTATTTAGATAAACTAAGGAATACTTTATCTAAATTGCTAGAAAAAAATATATTATACTGGAGTTGTTTAACAAAGACAAAAACTTTTATAATAAACGTGCATTCAATAACCAAGCAAATAATCGTTGATCATCAAGATAATCACAAAGGCATATAATCATATCACATAGAAACAAGTTATCATCTCGAAACTTCAAAACACATATGTGAGATGCCATGAATCTAGGAACGTTAAATAAAATCCTAGTAACTACTTGTTTAATGAGAAATTATAATGAAAGACAAATTTCATCAATGTAAACTAACGTTAGTTACTACTTGTTTATTTAGTTTAAAATATCCTATCGAAGTGTAGCAAAGATGAAATATGTTTTGTTCTCTAATACTTCACCTAATATGACTCAAACAACTATGTTTTTATGATGGGAGATCTAGATGATATCTATACTATATAATATAATAAGGTTTTGTAAAAGCTACAAACATTAAAATAGTAATTAATAAGATATCTTAATTAGCCAACTGTAAAATAGTTTTATGCACCAAAGTTATAAATGACTTCCATTGCTTTTGTACAACCTTTTTAAGCTTCTTGCATTAAAATCGTAATTAATAAGATACCTTAATTAGCCAACTGTATAATAGTTTTATGAACCAAAGTTATAAACGACTTCCATTGCTTTTGTACAACATTTTTAAGCTTCTTGCATTAAAATTGTAATTAATAAGATACCTTAATTAGCAAACTGTACAATAGTTTTATGCACCAAAGTTGTATACAACACATATACTTTTGTACAACCTTTTTAAGCTTCCTGCATTAAAATCATAATTAATAAAATACCTTAATTAGCAAAGTATACAATACTTTTATGCACTACATTATGTTACACGCCACATTAATGATAATTGTTAAGTATTTTTGGTAAATGTAACCTAATAAAGGAAGTTTTGAAAAGTCTTGGTAAATATCTTCCAATATACGTTTCAAACACTAATAGTTGTACCATAAACCTTTGCAATATTTGTACCGGAACAACCATAACAAAAACACATATCCAAATCATTTCATATTGTTAAAACATTGAACATCATCGGTATGTACACATTTAATTTTAATGTTTAGGGTTTTCATTCAATTTATAATATATTTGGCTTTGATTAATTTCAATTCAAAAGAATGACAATTTTCTTTTTTGATTATGCAGGTTAAATTTAATTATCACATCTAAACATTTGTAAGTATCAATTTATAATCTTTTAGTTGTTTACATGTTTTGAATTGTTACTTCCAAATTCTCCATTAATTATGAATATGATTGTGGTTGGATATATTAGATATAAAAATTGATGTCATTTTTTCAGTGATACATGTTTGTGCCGAAATTTGAAGATAGATGATCAAAGGTTTGTAAATGATTTAAAGAGAGCAATGTGTTTGATGAAATGTTTAAAAAGAATTTTAGTAACATGGTATGATATCTTTTAAATTCTTTGTAAACAAAATTATTGTTTTTGTAAGTGAGGTTGTTTATATAGAATTTTGAATGTCTTTAATAATTCTATGGTTAATCAATCGTCTCAATTGCGTAATGAGGGTATAATTGTCAATTGCTGAAGATAAATGGCTCATCACGGCCACAATGATACTATAATTTTCCTAAGCTTTCATTAGTCTCTTATTCCTTGCAATATGTTTTTCAATCAGCACAGGTGAGGGTACCTTTTATGGAGGATATATTAACATCGGTGGGATTGCTAACTTTGTGTGGGAGCCAGCAATGGTTAAGGTAAATTATGTCTTCCAATCTTTTCCACAACTGTTTACAATCTTAACTCCTAATATACTTTTACAAGAAAAGAGTTGTGGAAAAGATTTTGTCATGTATCATGGGTTAAGGTTCTTCCAATCTTTTCCGCAACACTACCCTGCTACTTAACATTCGGATTCGGTTGTGCAGAATTCTTAATCTCAGATGAAAAAATCGACTCATCATTTAACAATCGGGTTTGTCTCAATATTCTATTCTTCTGTTTATATTAATTTAATTATGTATCACATCAATATGATGAGTATGTATGCAATTCGTTGTTATGACTGATTATATTAAAATTTATTTCTTTTTAATAAGAACCCTAATTTTTTTTTGAGAATTAGTTTGATTAATTACTTGGATCTAATTTGTCAGTTATTGTAATTTAAAAAGCTTTACTATTTTTTCCAAATTAAAAGAAGCAAATTTAGTTCATGGGTTATGTTGATTAACATTTGTGGTTAGTCTTTTTAACTCTATTTTTACGCAAGATTTCATGTATAATTAAAGGTTTGGTAAACTATTTAATTGCTATTTTATTTTGCCTATATGTACATAGAGATGTCATAAACATTGTGTCAGAAATGCGCCTTGGAAGCTTTTCGTTGTGATCCAGCAAAATGTGGATGTCATAAACGTTGTGTCAGAAATGCGCCTTGCAATAATTTTTTCTTAGGAGTGTTTATAGGTTACATGAAGCCTGGCCTCATTAAGCCTATTAGAGATTATATTTCCTACCAACTTATATTCGAACGTTAAAGTATCTCATAAAATGAAAGATGCGTACATCTCATAAAAAAGCTATGTAGGTATGGTTGTTATTTGTAGTTGTTTTTGCTTTTGATATCGATCTTTTGTTTAGGTAGTAACTTATTAGGATAATAAAATTGATGTACAAGTCTCAGCATAGTATAAGTGTCATTTGTTTGGCTAAACTTCTGTTTAAATGTCATATGTTGTTTAAGAAGATACATTCTTAGCTCACATTAAACTTATCTTGATCACACCTAAGTCTGTTATCCCCACAAAGGTCGTGCCTATCTCAATCCAAAGTGAACACATAAATCCATTTATTTATGAGTGAATGCTATAACATTGTCCTTGAATGGAAGTGACAAGAATTATAATACGCTAAGTGAGCCACCAAAAATTAAGTATATTGGATATGAGTTTCTTTTACTCTTTTTCCCGTAAAGTTAACATAAACGCGCACTTCGTTAATACTAATGAAGCTTGCCTGTCCATCGGGCCGGCCTTGGAAGGTAATAATATTATGAGTTTTGAATCATTTTGTTAAGTTATCCATTTACGAATGCTTAACAATATTTTCATCCCTCATCAAGTCTTAAAAGTGTGCTCCATATAATGAAATAGGATAAACGGGTAAAAATTTGTTACAAACTTAGAAACGACAATGCATGGACGCTTTTTGTTTCAATTGTTACAAACTCAATTGTATATCAAATAATTCACTTATTATCTCATTACTCCGTATTTCTTTCAAATATTAATGGAACGTGTTTACGTTCGTTGTTTTTCTTATGTTAAGTTCATTCGCTATGCATGGTTTGTTGATCTATAATTTTGTACATTTATTTCATAGATATATGTGTAGACATGTTTAAACGGCTTAATCACATAGACTAATCATTGGTAAAATTCTTATATTTTACTATCTATGCATCTCCTTATTTTTGCGACAAACAATGGGGGAAGTTGCTTCTGGCCATCATTTAAAGGTACCCTCATGCACGTGGAGGATGATTTTGGTCGTCAGTTAAAGTTGCATTCATAAAGCTATTCGTTTTATCTCCTTTTTAACTTTCAAAACTAATCTATAATTTGTGTGACATATGATTTAAACATGTAAAAGGCATCTACAATCATTCAGTTTGTGCCAAATAAATGGAAAAATATACATGTATGATGTAATGCTAAATGAAAATCAATGCAAGTTTAGCTTTTATCTTTGAGATGTGGTTGGTCACAATACTACTTCTAACGCATAAACTGGTGTGTATAAACACACCTTTAAGTATGTATGGTTAGAGTTACTTAGAAGTTCTTCCATAGACCATACTTAGAGATGTCATTTCAACATATTTATCTATGGGCGGGTTGATTCAGGCTTCTATCGAGTCGAACGAATTAATAATTGAATTAGCTTAATAAAAATTGTGTTAGATATTAGAGATACTTTCTTACGTGTCATTTTATCCAAAAGTAATTATATCGTTAAGAAAACCGTTACAACAAGTTTTGAAAAATCATGGAAATGGTAAGAGTGGAGAAATCACAAGATAATTGTTATACAGTCCAATAATGATATTACATTAATAGATCAAGAATATTTACCATAGCAAAAAATAATAGTTTTTCAATTATATTTAAAAAAAAGTTTTGAAATTCTTAAGCATGTTAGGGTCATGACTTATTTAGGTTTATTCCGGTTAACAAGACTTGGTGTATTTCTCAATGTGGAGAGATAAAAAAAGTTGTACAAGTGAGCAATTTTTCATGTTTTATTTTTTAACTGAAAACGTTAAATTTAACCTGTTTCATTTGGTATGACAATTAACGAGAACCAAGGTCAATCGCTTACAAAAGTTGGTTTGTATATGCCACAGTTATCACACATGAAACTATACATTGTTGTTTCAAGAGTTAAAGCAAAATAGGTTTGAGGTTGTCGTTTGTAATGAGGATAGTAATATCTTAAAAACTACTACAAACGTCGTTCACAAAGAAGTACTTCAAGGTCTATTATCAAGGTTCAAGAGGTATGTACAGTATACATATGACATGTTTTACATCATTTTTAAATTATAATATATTATCAATCACATCTTATTTTTAATTACATGTTCTATGAATATTAGGTGTTCACATAATGGACATTGGATATTAACTTGATTAGCACTTACCAACGTCATTTGCTATTCAAGACCATCAAATTTTAAGACGATAATACTTGGACGATTATTATTTTAATTGTTACAAACTTAATTGTTTATCGAATAATTAACTTATTATCTCACTATTTTTTTCAAATATTAATGGAACATGTTTACGTTTGTTTTTTTTATTTTATTTACACACATAACTTTTTACAAAAATATTTCTTTAAAATATATCCGGGGTTACACGGGTCTTTAAGCTAGTATTTTACATATAATCCTAATAGAGATTCGTTGAATGCTTAGAAAAGCGTAAGCAAGAAGTTTTGATCTTTTGTTTAAGATCTATAAGTTGTTTGGTTTCGATTACATATTGCTTGATTTAATGGATGTCTTATATTTAGTCATCTTTCATGTGTAGTTGTCACATGTGATATTTAACGTGTTTGGTCTTTCAAAAGCCAAGAGATGTGCTTATTTGTGACAATAAAAAATATGTTATACTAAGAGTATTTTAAGAATGATCCTTTGCATGTCTTGTGAAATGAATCCCATCAAGATTATTTATCTTAATTGAGTTTGTGATTCTTCAATGATAAATGATTGAAAAGAGACATATTTTATTTTTAAACAGATATGCTTTTCTAAAATTATTATTCTTATCAGTGTTGTATACCATAATTAAATAAGTATTTAAATAAATGAATTTTTACTTGTTTATTCATTGACACATATTGTGATAGGTTATTTTTCAATTCTAATAACTTATATTTTTCAAATGATATGTAGTGTATTATCTTGTAAACCAACCATTCATGTTACAAAGAAAATAAAATACTTAGGATATATATTATCCTTTATCAATCGTTTAATACGATAAGTGCGAGAATTCTTTAAACATAATGTTTCCCAAACATCATGTTATCCTAGGCGAATGAACAAGAATATTATTCTTATTTAAGAATTTAGCTAAATGTGAATTTTAGATTTGTGTTGTGCTTTTAAGTTGTATGAGCAAAGTTTACATATGTTGTTAGTTCGCTCATGTTTGGTTTTTCAGAAATGACACATTTACCAATTGCATTGCAATGTAAATTTCTTGAATATTTCAGACGAAACATCAGAGTCATCAATCCTATTTCATTGTGTATTTTATGCATCTTATTAAACATATTAGTCTAATATTTGGAACACAATATGGCATCATCAACACAAGTTTGAGTTATGATCCGATGCATATTATTTTCATCTAGAAAATGATGTAATTATTTTCATATCAATCGAGTGTGATTAAGTATGTAGATCCAAGATAATACCTTTTGTTATATATTTATATAGTCTTGAAACTAAACAAATAATAATCTAATTTCATGTCCATACTCAAAAACTTATCAATTAGATTCGATAATGATATCAATCATAATTTGAATAATGAATTGATATATATCGAAATCTTTTTTGACCCTCACGAAGACTCATTTAAAAGAAAATAAATTAATTTTCATAGTGTGTTTCATTAAACCTAAGACTAGTCTTGAGTGTGAGGTTAATGAATAATGACAAGTTAACTTATTGCTTCATGATTGTCATATATTTTGTTTATGTGAAAGACTATTTATTGTTACGTACAATGTGCACACTTTCGACAATTCATAAGTATTATTATGCAAAACACAACTCTTGTAAAATGCTATATGAAATAAAATTATGTGTGTGTATGTTGGATCAATGCAAACACACGCAGAGTTCGAAAATACATTTTCTTTTACTTAAATTTTCTCTTGTTTAAACAACCTAAGGTCAAATAAGGTAAGTTGTTAAAAATATTTAAATGTGTTGTTTAAAATAGATTAAATCGTTGAAAATATTTAGGTGACGAGTTTTAACACATTTAACAATATACTTGACAAGTTATTGAACTCTTATTCCTAAGTATATTCCCATACTCGAAAAGATTTACAAGATGTTTATGTAACATTTGTAAATTAAGTGATCTATGCCTATATGCAATGCAAAAATAATTTCGCAACTTAGTACAATAAATCTAGCATAAGTTTTACTAGTACATTTTTATGAATACTAATAACGAACAACTTACAAGACATATATTACACATATGTTTCTAGATAGCTTAACTATGAAATGCTACAAGCACATAAGAGTTTAACTAACTATATTAATACATACACACAAGCAATAATCATTTAGCATAAGTGCATAACACACAAAAGTACTTGTCGTCGTTTTGTGTATTAGATACAACAATGTATACTTAGCTCGGTTTTGTTTGAAAACGAATTAGTTTCCTCCCCATTCTAAAAAATAACCAATTTAAATATTTTTAAAAAGTTAATTACACCATTTTTCAAAGATATACCGACTAGAAATGTCTGACTTGAAAGGAAACGGTAAAATACAAGTTTTTCGTTAAAACGAAACTCAATGTTTTGGTCAATAAGTAGTATTTTGTATTTCTGACCAACTTAGGTTTATTTCCAATACTTGGAAGTATTCTTATATGAAAGTAGACTTAATTATCTTTAAAATTCCGGGTGGCACGACTTCTATGGACTTACCGTTGATTTTATATGATTTTCCAAAGTTTCCGAAAACCTGCCGAATCAGACAGGCGGCCCCCTGATTGATAAGGGGGCCGGCCAGGAGATAAGGGGGGCCGCCCATATACTTAAGGGGGCCGGCATCTGACACTCATATTTTCCATTTTTTGTATAAAGTTATTTAGTGACTTTGCGGAAAGGTGTACAACTTTTTGAACTTGAAACCAAACATATAACATTTATTTTAAGCATCATTTTTACCTCTAGCTAGTATAATTAGTGTATTTAATAACAAAACTCGTACAAGTTAAGCAACAAAACACTTTTAATATTTAATCCTCCTTCATGGTTAATTTGATACATGGATCGTACTCAATTTTAAAACTATTTGTTTTAAAAATTAGAGCGACGTGGCTCTTGATACCAATTGTGGAAATCGTAGATGGGGTGAATACGTTTTCCTTTTAAAAACTTAAATTGTTTTGTATCAAATTACCGATCAAGCGTGATAAATATGAAGAGTGCTCATATTAGTTCTATACAAACTATACATGTTTTATTAAATCATATCACAACAATACAAACCAAAATGCAATGTTCACATCAATCCACGACACAAACATGATCAAAATTATATAAGAAACACATCATGCAATTATCTATATAATGCAAGTATAAATATAAAGCGATAAATACGAGTAAAAATGTAAAGAGATAAGTAAATAGAAATGCAAACCGAACACGATGATTTATAGTGGTTCGGTTACGAAGCTCCTCTTCGCCCTAATCCACTCCCCGAGTATTCAACTCGAGAGTTACTTCACTAGTCAACAAGCTCTATTTAGGCGGAGAAAACCATACACAAGTAGCTTACACCAATTTCTGACACTAAGCCAAATGTCGAGTCTTAATCTTAGCTATAACCAATCTACCACACGCTTGTATTTTAAGGCCAAAAATACTAACCACCCTTACAAGTATTTACCTCACCTAAATACTATCACGATCAACCCGATCCAACTATTACACACGATTATAAAAGATATGAATAAATTACAACATACAACACCATCTACCAAACAAGTGATCAAATGTAATCACTCTTATGTGACCCGATCTACTACATGATAAGCAAGTAAAGATCACTTTCATGTAGAGACATCCTATACATCACTACATACCCCTTGGTACCAGTAGAACTCATCTAGAAAGTAACCATGAATCAAGCCTTATGCTAGAAACATGATTAAAAATGAAAACATAAGAATTGTGTGTGGGGGGCCTTTTGGCCATGGGTTTTTGATCAAGGAGCAGGGGGAATAGTGTCGGTATTTATAGGAAGATCATAACTAAGGAAATCTCTTTTGTCTAATGGATAAAAGGATGAATTGGATAATAGGGTGAACATACGAATGGGTAAAAGGATGCACCTTAATTCAAATTTTGAATTAACTAGTTTTCCCTTCATTTTCTAGAAGTTTCTAGAAGCAAATTCAAATTTAAATTCACTAGTTTCCCTCCATCTTCTAAAAGCTTTGATTAGGCCTTAATGGGCCAAACTCTATTGGGCCCCCAATGGGCTTTTCAGTTTTCTTGGCCTGATCCAATTAGTGAAGTCCATATTTGTAGGAGTACCGGGACGTCGAGAGGAGTTGATGAATGTTTATGTTGATGATTTATGTATACGAGTAACTTGCGTATTTTACGTAATGTTTTACAAGTTACATGTTTGTCATTACCAAAACTTAAAGAGAATGTATAGATTAAATATCGTAACACGAGATACATTTTTTATTTTTAAAAGAAAAACTATATATTAAAATTTTAATAATATCAGTAAAAACGCGACCAGATTACAAGGCAAACGAATATGTTCCTGAAGTTACATAGTACAGGTAGCCTTCACCTTGCATTGAAAACTTGGCTACAAGATAGCATAAACATACATCAAAGTCACTTAGTTTAGAGGATAAATCCTTAGAAAACACGTCGGCTGGTTAACTCTTCACATTCAGAACTGTCACCATGTTCCAACACACCACAAAGCAAGTTAGGAGAAAAGTAAGGAGATAAAAGTACAGTCTCCATTCATTCCCATTTGATCTTCTTCAAACCTCTAACAACATCCTTAGCTTTACGTGGAAGGTCTGGGTCAAATGTCAAAAGTCATTGGTTAGACATGAGGAGGTCGCGAGCTTCTTGACGTCCCAAATCACACCTATGATCGGTGAGCACTTTCTGGACCTTCAACATCTCATTATTAAACTATTCACTGCGAAGAACTTTGGCAAGCATCCTCGGGATGGCCTTTCGCATCACCCATTCTAGATCACGTCTTAGCCTAACATTCTCTCGCTATAACGAAGTAACTTTCTTAGATAGGTTCACTTCCAGCTCCTTGGCTCTAGTAAG
>BQNB010038588.1:0-38754 GCA_026074375.1 Tanacetum coccineum | reverse complement strand
TTCAAAACATTTAGCCGACCCTAGCCACTTTCAGTGGGCTCAGCTTGGGTTGGGCTAAGTGGGCTTCCTCCTTGATCCGTATCAACAGGTATTTTAAAGAAAACGTCGAAGAAGGTAATAAATGACATTGCATATTACGAAGTTATTAGTTAGAAAGAACCATATTCGGATAAATAAACGTAAAATATAAAGTTGTAGTAATCAAACATACGTTATATGAAACACAATAGTGAAAGCATACAAAATATAAATAAAAAACACCAATCCCTTATTCTACGAATGCAACATACATGCAGATGCAATCATAAATTATGTAACACTTCTTTGTAGACCACATTGGTGGTGGTATGAGTGAGATTTCTGTGTTCGTCATGAATAACCATCTTCAATCTTTTTTTGCTCCTAACACGTGAGACAGCAACATATAGTTGGCCATGTGTAAAAACACGTCGTGGCAAATACAAACCGACTTGACCGAGAGATTATCCTTGACTTTTGTTGATTGTCATCGCGAAAGAGACGGACACGGGGAACTACTGCTTCCTTACTATCTTTATTGGCAAACGTTTATCAGAAGGACTTGGTTACCAACATGTATGTTGCATTTATTGGCAAAGGTTTTTCATCCTTGCGATAAGCACTTGGTTACCAACATGGCTTCCGTTGATTATAGTGGCGTAACACCGTAGATTAATGTGTATACATTCCTCCATAACATAGCCCAACACCGTAGATTAATGTGTATATATTCCTCTAGAAATTAGTACCTTTGATGGAGTTATCATTGGAATGAGTGCATTGATGATCTCAGAATCATCAGACATTTTATGGACGATCCATGAAGGTAATTCTTTCTTTGACTGCCAATCATCAATAGTAATTTTGAAAGTATACTTTTGGTCAAGTATTCGGTTAAAGTCAGACGGGAATTCATCTAGGTTACCGTTCTGCATATATAATATTTTTGTATGTAATTTTATGCATGAATAATTTGGGTATATGAGAGGGGCTTATATTGTTACCCTTTCTTGCGTGGCCAAAAGTTGTGATATGTAGAAGATCCATCCAATAAACTTTCACATCCTTTTCAAATAGGACCAAGCTTGTAGTGCCTGTCTCATCCTAGACACAACACTGGATATGGAATCTAATGCATACGTGATTGGACATGTTTAAGTAAGATAATAAGGTAGTTTAGACCAAAATAGAGGGATGGAATTTTCAAAAAGAGTAGTGTTGAAATACCTTGTAACAACATTTGAACACGGAACGTTACATGTCTTATAGAAAAAACCATTAGTGCCTTTAATAGAAGCCGAGGTATCCTTATCTTCTAGATCAAGGACTTCATCACCACGCACCACCTTTTTATTACACTTTCTACATCCCAAATACCACTAACCCTCTTCCTCCTGGATGAGGATGACAGTTTCCACAATTACGGACACTTCGCCCTACCAAAAAACAATAGATAAGTAAAATAACCACCAACATGAAAATAACTAAAAAAGGTGCAAAGTACAATAACTAATAATTTAATAACAAATGGTTGTTAACGGATTTACATACTTTTGGAAGATCAATAAGTTCATCGATGTTCCTGAATTGTTACTTAGTTTGAAACTCCTCATGTGCCGAGAACTTTGAGGCTGTAGATATCTTCGATGCGGTATTAGCTGATTGTTCCTTATCAGACATTAATAGCAAACTGCATAAAGAAAATACAAACCAAAGAAAAAATGTATTAATTGCTAAAACAGGTCGTGTGGTCACAGAATATAGATGGATATGGGTATACCCTTTTCTAAAATCCTCAATTTCTTTCAAATCACTGTTCAAAATGATTTCCTTTCCATTATGCATGAATAATTTGGTTCCAAAAAAAGCATTATGCACTAGCATCACACCTGTAACAAATATATATTCATAATTACATGTCATAGATGTATATGCTAATCAGAGGAATTTTCAAATGGATTAAACTTACCATCCCATTTCTTAGTTTTACTAAGCTAAATGACAACAATAATCAATCCAACATCGTCACACGATTTCAAAACTCACTAAATTGATCAGCATAATCACCCCGTAGCATACAATTTAGTTATGTGCCCCTTAAAAGCATAGAGTAATGTGTTAAACTATATGTCCATATATATATAACAGGTCTTATCGAATATTGGAAAAAGTATATGTCATAGACTTACTCAAGGCCCATCAGCTTGAGAGGTTTCTTTTTCTCCTGATTACCATATCCATTGTAGTTGTCTAATTCTAGAGACTCAAGACATCTAGAAAAATAATAATTGTAAAACATGTCCCCCTGATAACACAAAAATAACTTTTAAATAGAATGCAAGTTCAAAAATTACCAAATTGGCCCATGGCAAGACCGCATCACATTCATTCAGCAGTTGCTTGAACATAGGGACTAGAGACATTCTAACCGTAGCGTGCATTTTCGCACCCAATAAGAATAAGAAGAATACAGATACTCAGAATAAGTAGACGATTAATAATCAAAACACATAATTATAATTATATTTGTCATACCTGCTCGTCCATTATGATGAGTTCCATGTTGATAACCTTTGGGTTACTGTGCATTGGTTGCATTCAAAGTCTAACAATACAAACACGTAAGATAATATTGTCTTTAACAGTAGTGATGTCCGAGATGAAACCATTGTCAAACCTAGCCATTTGGTTATTGATAAGAAGGAAGAAGGGAATTTGTGTGATATATAAGAATGACATTACTTTTTCCAAATAACAATGCTTTTATAGACTTTGGGTGAGAATAGAGGTTTCATTAGTTTTGTCAATGGAGCGTTTATCTTATGAAACTATTTTTGGGGGTACAGACTTTTTGGTCAAACTATTGGAGGTTTAATTTGTTTTAGTGAATGGAGCCCTACATTAATTTTGGTCAAACTCACTAAATTTAGTGTGCGTTTATTTGGTGAAACTATTTATTGAAAATTAAGATTTTTTGGTTATGGAGGCTACTTTAAAAATGTATAAAGTTTAACAATCCCAACTAATTACATTTTTCTCCAATAAGATAACTATTTTACCATTAAAATTCTTTTTATTAGTTGAAATACGAAATGAACACTTAATTTGTTTTAGTCAATGGAGCGCTACATTAAATTTGGCCAAACTAATTAAATTTAGTGTGCGTCGGTCTTAAGGGAGAGTTTCATAAGAGAATTTAAATGCCACGTGTCAGCATGTGATGGAGAGATATTTTTGGAAAGAATTAATTAGCAGGTTGAAAAAAACTGTGTTATATAGAAGAGTATAGATAGATACTAGCAAGGTACTCGCGCGTTGCAGTGGTGAGTATGCTGTAAATTACAATTTTAAGCGATTATTATCATAAATCTGTAATACATTTTTTTAATAATAACTTTAAAAAATTGAAAAGAAAGAGTGTCACTTGCTTTATACATTTCCTATGGAATTTTTAGTCACTAAAATCAGTAGCAAATAACCGTTGCAAATTATGTGTTGATGCAAAAGATACTTGTTGCAAAATTGTGGGAAAAGGTTTTCGTTGCATAAAGAGTCTTTTGTTCTGACGAATTATCTTTTGTTACAAACGGTTGCAAAAAGTTTTATGCTTGTTGCAATTCGGTCGTAAATTAAATTTGCATGGAGCCTTTTTGCAATAGTCGGAATACAACTTAGTTGCATTTCCGTTGCAAATAGCCTTTTGCAATGGATTGGTATCATATTTGGACGGTTACATTAGACCAATTTTGTTGTAGTGTTATAACACTAGCTAAGATTATTTCAAATTTACCAAATGACGAGTCCAACATGCTTTCATATTGTCTCTTTTTTACCAAAGTATCATCGGGTCACATCACTATACTTTTTAATTGATTATCTCAACCCCAACCTATACTTGTGATATATGTTACTTCTTTTGAGGCTCCTTCAATAATTCTCATCATAGCCTAGTTTCGTTTTCTACGATAGGCCGAGGGTAGACAAATATTGATATAGTTGGAGGTGTCATTTGAGTAAGAGTTGAGTTAACACAACTTTGTATATAACTTTACAAAATTATAAGAAAAGTAAGAGCTTTTATTTTTTTTCATTGTAGTAAATATTACAAAGTGTAATCGAAAGTGAAATAAATACATAAGTGAACAAGTACATGGAAGGAAGGATCTATCCTTTATTACAATGCAAGCTTTATTTATACTACAACTAATTAAGCCTCTTTTCTTCAAGTCTTCACACTTGTCTTGAAGTATTGACATATGTGTCTTGCATGACTTAGTCACCTATTGAGAAATCTAAGTGCCTCAAATGATAGTAACTTTAGGAACTTTAATTTATAACTTTATTTGAAGTTAAATAAGAAAAATAATTCTCGTGCTTAAAACCTACATTTAAAATTAGACCTAAAGATTATTTGATTGCTAAATTCCTTGATTCCTTTCTTTCAAAAGATTACAATATATATCATTATTAAGAATAATCTAAAACTATGCCATATAGGCTTGGATTGCAAAACATAACTAATAGTCCATTGGATAATAATAAACATCTACTAACACTCCCCCGTAGTTTGAGCGGGAGGAGACCAAACATTCAAACTGGTGTGAAATTCTTCAAATAATGCCGAAGGAAGACCTTTAGTGAAGATATCTGCATACTGGTAATGAGATGGAACATGAAAAACACGCACGTGACCCATAGAAACCATGTCACGAACAAAATGAATGTCAATCTCTATGTGTTTCGTTCGTTGATGTTGCACCGGGTTAGCAGATAAATAAAAAGAACTGACATAATCACAATATACAAGAGTAGCAGTCACTAGAGGTGTGTGTAGTTCCCGAAGAAGATTGCGTAGCCATTGTCTCAGCAACAGCGTTAACAACACCCTGATATTCAACTTCAGCACTAGAACGTGAAAGATAAAATAAATATGCTAGAAGAAGCTGTGAGAACAATATCATCCACATAAATCAATAAATATGATATGTCAGTACCAAATATGTAAATAAATAAAGAGGAGTCACATCTACTAGGAGAAAATCCAACTCGAGTAGCGTAAGCAGCAAATCAATGAAACCAAGCACGAGGGGCTTGTTTCAACCCATATAAATACTTTTGAAGGCGACATACATAATGAGGATACCGAAGATCTACAAAACCTAGAGGTTGATGTATAAACACAGTCTCTATCAAATCATCATTAAGAAAAGCGTTCTTAACGTCCAGCTGATGAATAGGTCAATGTTTGGTCAATGCAAGACTGAGAACGGTGCGAATGGTAGCTGGCTTGACAACCGGGCAAAAAGTCTCATCACAATCAATGCCAGTCTGTTGACTACTACCATTGGCAACCAGTCGGGCTTTATACCGACTCAAAGAACCATCGGCATGAAATTTATGCCGAAATAACCACAAACACCGCACAATATTAGCTCTAGAAGGTCTTGGAATGGGAACCCAAGTACCATTTTTAATTAAAGCATTATATTAATCATACATAGCATTCCGCCAATGCGGATCAGATAAGACAAATATAACACCCTGTGTTTTCAAGTCTTTGATGATGTCAATAAATGTACTATTTATTTTTAGTATTGTACGTGTTTGCATTAAATTGTAAACGTTAAGTTAAATCGCGTACGCCAAAAATTAGCGTTCAATGTAAACGGGCATCAAACAATTAAATGTTTACATCAAGCAAGGGTTATATAATTATTTTGAGGATAATTATTAACTTTGTTCATTTTATTTTTATCGGATACGTAAAGTGTATACGTTTCGCGATAAATTGCGTTTAGGCACTCCCGGAACCACAAAAACTTTCCTACGCTTCAACAAATACCCACTTTTATACCCAATACATAAAAATTACATAAATATATCATGTATATGGTTATTTTGCCGAAAATATTACAACATATACAAAGATATACTTGAAAAATGACAAAACTCTTTATTTTGGTCAAAGTGACACCATACTTCTTTAAATGTATACCATGCTTTGTACCATACTTTGACTAGAACCATACCATGGCCATACCTAAGACTTTGACCCATTACTTGCACCATACTTTGACTCCTAGACCATACCTTGCACCATACTTACATGTATACATAAGAGAAGTAACTCTTATGCTTTACACTTAGCTAGAAAACCAAAACCAACCTCCCTTTTTCTCTACAATAGGCCACGGCATCAAGCAAGCACTCTAACAAATCCATACAAAATTTTATTCAATCCATACACTTCTATACACACCTATTATAAGTCATTCTAAGGTGTTTCCAACCATTGAATCACCAATTGCAAGTTATAATCAAGAAAAGCAAGATTAGGGTTTTCTTAAGAAAATAAGGGTTTTCTTAAGTGCAAGCTTTGGTTTTAAGACTAAACACGGGTTTAGCATTTGTTTCTCATCATCATCATTCATCATAAGGTCTACCTTAAACCTTTATGTTCTTAGTTTATGAGTTTTTATATATATGATATGCTATTTAGTGAAATCACCATTAGGAATACTTTTGAACATGAAAAATATAATTTTTCTTGTGATTATGATTTTGTACACTTTTTCACATATTATGATATTGGTAATATCATGAAATAAAGGATATATAAGTCTTGTACAATCTTGGTTTAAGTATAAAAAGTTCATATGTAAACTTGTAATTAAAAGTTACGTAAGAAAGTTTATGATTTCATGTAAAGATAATAACTTGTGATCTTGATGATCTTGGACAAAATGACTTTGATGGGATTATGGACATAATATACATATGATATATGATATATATAAAGTATAAGACTTGTAGTAAAAAGTATAAAGTGGTAAAATATAAAAACAAAGCCAAAAATGAACTTAAGAATGTCATGCAAACATTCTGTCCCAAAGTGCTATAAAAATATACTTATTTTATATTTTTATAAGATAATACATTTCACGACGATTCCGAAAAAGTAAGAAACTTGTTAAACGGATTAATAACGAAAAAGTTACGTTAAAAACGAGTTATACGTTAATAAACGAAGTCGTAAGTAAATTTTTATAAAAACATTTTTATAAAATTTATAAACAGCAAGTATTAATATTTTTAATAAATAATACATATTTTTAGGATTCCAAAATGATAAGAATCGTAATTTTTCAATTAATAACGAACGAGTTATGAATTTCGCGAGTTTACGACAATTAATACTTTTATAAAACTATTTTTATAAAAGTTACTATTCATGACAGAAAGTTATATTTTTGTAAACCTCATAAAATTATAGAACTTTCAAAAACGAGAACGTCCTCGAAAGAATCACTAAAAACGGAGCTATAACGAATAAAATACGACATTTACGGGTTTTACGACAACAAAAACGATTTTTATAAAAGTCATATCTGGTGTGAACAGTAAAAGTTACTGTTCACCAGAGGGTCAAAATATTCGGAAAATGTCAATTTATGATGATAACTCGTCCTAATACGAAAAATGTGCATAAGAAAACGCAGAGAAATCGGCTTCTAAAACACGCGTATAAGTTCTCACACCATGTTTACTAAAACGGGATAAATATTCGAAAACTATTTTACTTAGTTGGAACAGCAACGATTTAACACCGAAAACCGCGTCATAAGTTGGATTGATTGAGAGCTATAATCTAGAATATTTATGTGGTTATCAAGAGTACTGATATTACTAGGGAGGGTTATTCATAATGAAGAGCCTTTCACGGATGGTGTTCGCCGAGTTGTTGGTTTTTAAATACGATATTAAAGTGTCCCAACTTCTCTATCGAATTACGCAATGTCATTGACCTGTTAATTATGACAAATAGCCCCCGAACCGATAGTATATGTAACCACCTATTAGATTATAATTCTCAAGTACTACTTCATATCGGAACTTTTATTTACAGACCTTCTGATTTCATTTCACGTTGCATTCGATCTTTTCACTTTACGTACTGATGCTTTATCTGCGTCTTATTTTCGGATTACTGAAACTCTAAGGTGAGATTCTCATTAGACCCCGACATTTTTTTACGATTTCAATGATTTATAACTATTGAGGTCAAACATGCTTTCTGGTTATTATAAATTTAGGCCGACTCACTGCAAGGATATACACTCTATGAATTAGAGATTATTCTAAACAACTATGGTAAATCGCTGCAAAGCTTTGGTCTCCCGTCACCTCCTTCAGATCTATTAGAGCAGCTAGCTAACAGACTCCTCATGGAAGAGAGAAACTATAATCGGAGAAGGGTTGACTCAATTAAAGAATGACTTTGTTCCAAGGCTAAACGTTGACCAAAAAGCAATTTATGATCTTATTATGAATGCTGATGAAAATAGTAGACAAGAACTTATATTTGTCTACGGCCATGGTGGAACAGGTAAAACATTCCTTTGGAAAACCATCATTAGCAGTCTTCGTTCGCAAGGAAAGATTGTATTAGCAGTTGCATCTTCAGGTATTGCCTCTTTACTTCTCCCATCGGGTCGCACTGCACATTCCAGATTTAAGCTCCCTCTTGAATTAACGGAGGAGTCCCTATGTAGAATTACAAAGAATACTCAGCTTGGAAAGTTATTAGCCGACAATGATCTCATAATCTGGGATGAAGCCTCTATGAATGATCGTCGTTGTTTTGAAGCACTCGATAGAAGCCTCAGAGACATCGTCAACAAACCGTTCTCTTTATTTGGAGGCAAGTCAGTTCTCCTAGGTGGTGACTTTCGGCAAACAATTCCAGTGAAAAAAGGAGCATCAAAGATGGAGATAATAGCGTCTTGCATTTCTGAATATGCATTATGGCCATCTTTTAAGGTTTTCACATTAAAACAAAACATGAGACTTGCAAGACCAGACACCACTTTAGAAGAATGCAGCCTGGGCAACTCATTTGCTTTTTGGCTACTTGATATTGGTGACAAAAAAATAGGTCGTCCAGCATAAGAGGATCCTGAAAATACATCTTGGATCGACATTCCTGCTAGCTACTGCCTCACTCCTGATGAACAAGGTCTTTCAAAGCTGATCAACTTCATCTATGACCAAAGTACTCTTCACACACCATCAGCGATGACTCTCCAACAGAAGGCAATCGCATGTCCCAAAAATGAAACCGCCGACATCATCAACTCTAAAGTTCTTGACATGGTCCCTGGCAAAAGTACAAGTTACATGAGTCAAGATGAAGCAACGCCAACTAGAAATGATGGCGTTGAAACAGAGATGCTTTATCTAGTAGAACATCTAAACACTCTTAAGTTACTAGGATTTCCTCCACATCACCTTGAGCTTAAAGTTGGCGCACCGGTCATGCTTCTAAGGAATGTAAACCTCGTCGGGGGACTATGTAATGGCACAAGGATGATAGTTAGGCAACTGATGACAAAACTAATCAAAGTGCAGATCATAACGGGAACAAGAGTAGGGGAGAAAGTATTTATCCACCGAATTTCACTCATCCACAAAGATCCCAATCTCCCTTTTGTTTTCAAACGAAGACAGTTGTCCATAAAGCTCTCTTACACCGTGACAATCAATAAAAGCCAAGGGCAATCTCTGAACAAAATCGGCGTCTATCTTCCCCAGCGAATTTTTGGCCATGGCCAGCTATACGTCGCATTATCAAAAGCCACAATCCCTCATGGTCTAAAAATTCTTATTAAACCCAAAGAAGACCAACCCTTAAATACTACAAAAAATATAATATACAAATACTTTTTGGAAAAAATACACGGGACACCAGCGTGTCAATAATTTTTCATAAATATTTGTTTTCTCTTATTAGATACTTAATTTTTTAAAAAAATGACATTAACAGCAGATGTTTTCAATTTTTTTCCTGTTGTTCATGTTCCACATCATACTTAAATATTCCTTTTGTTGACAACGACTCTTTTCCATGCCGCTACTTTTACCAGTTTTTTTGGTTTTTGGTTTAATATGATTCATCAACACTTTTGTTTAGGTTAACTATTCAAATGGAAGTATCTACAATCGCTCATCTGACTTTAGACTTAATAAACAAGACGTTAGAAGCCAACGTTTATAGAAAATGGATCGCAAAATCCCCACCAAAAATGACTCCATGTTGCAATCTGCATGACCGAGAGGTACACCCATGCCTAATTTATATGCAAATAATAAATGGATCAGCGACATATATATAACAATAAATATGCAATCACAGGGTAACGCTATCCAAGCTAACATGGCTCTGAAAGACGTGGATTACTTTGACCAAAAATTGCAAATCCACATGGCCTACCGGATTTCTAATTTTCTTTGTGAAGCTACCAGCCGCTATCAACAGACTCTAGAAAATCAAACAAGCCTTCGGTTTGGAAAATACACAAAGTTTGAAACAATATCAGCATCGACATTTCCACATCACTACTTTCAATTTACTTCTTACAACCAGCTGGCATCAAAGTTGCCAAAGCATGATAGCAACTCAAAAATGCAATACCCCATTCTAACACGTACCATTCTTTTTTTATTTTTTACAAAATATATCTTTACAACAAGTGTGCATGCACAAACATCGCTTAAGAAACATCTTATTATACCATGGAATAGACTAAATAGTAACTTATAACACTTCTTACATTTACCATTATTAAACACAAACTGAAACTACAAGTGGACAAACGACAACACATTTATTCAGAAACGACCGACTCCAGAAATACACACACACAACGACATAGTTACTTGAAAAAGACTAGAAGCCACACGCTAACCAGCCCTCTATTCTCTAAGCTTTGCAATGACAGTGTTTTTCTCATATACTTTGTCCTGAATCTCTCTAGCCATCAATGCCAAACGAGAAGCCTTCTCTATGTCATCAAACTACATCACCCTCAAAATTTCAATACATTCAAGAACCTCATTCGACATATCAGATATCTAAAGCTCAATGGTATATCCATCCCTTATCTCCATACCGATTCTTAGCTCATCAGATAGCTTAAAATAGTCCTCTATTTTCACTAAGTCTTTAGAAACTTCCCTCCTAAACAACACTAACAACTGATCCTTAATATCATGAGAATCAGCAGCATGAGATAAATCATGAAACAATGGTCTGTCTATGTTGGCTATTTTTTGACAACAAATTTTTTTTAGGAAAATCTCAGATGGTGCCACACATGCTCAACACTGCACCTATTTATATACCGGGTGAAACAATTCTTTTACCTCAAAATTTACATGCAACATTGTCTGATAACTACAAGTGGCACTCCACTGAGACACACAGAGTAAACCACTCTTACAAAACAATGTGCAATATAGCCACCTGTAGCTGATTTTGTGAAAAAAAAAACAAGAATATTATTAACTCCTAAAAAACAATCGACCAATAAAAAAGTACAAACTTCCAATTTACAAAGTAATAGACTATAACGATGTGTCTAACCTGTATTTATTTTCATATTACATAGGCTGCCTAAGAGCAGTTGGCAATATCAGCGACTTTGGAGACCCAAACACAAGACAGGGAATTAGAAGGAAAATTAAGATTGAAAACCTCAAGTAAGTTGCAAAAACATATTCATAAGAAATTAAAAAAAAGCTTATATTAACAGATTTCCAACGTTGACAATGGAAACATCATCGAGCTCACACTCTTGGATGAGATGGCCAAACATTTTGAGCAGGCGGATATTCAAAACATAGAGCAACCAATAATTATAGCGGTCAGCTCATGCCGGGTTTCTAAGTACCGAGGTAATAAGCCATCAGTCTAAAAAACATAACATATATAAGTTTTAAACCTGTCACACTAACTGCAACGCTAACACTATTACTACAGACTACCAGCTTTCAGCAGTTCAACAACATACTACTATTTAAACCTAAACATTCCTCAAGTTGTAGAATCACGTGCTATGTAAATAACCTAACTTTTAATCACTATACAGATCTATAGTCTTATTTCACAATTCTAATCCCAACTATCTTACAGTTTTAAAGCCAGATACGAAGACTCACCCCCACTCATAATTTGTAAGCTTCCATATCAAGACATTCAGCAAGAGAAAACAAGAAGCAGATTTCCATTAAAGATGATAATGGAACCGAATCCGAACAGCTACAAGGTGACTTCTTAAATCCATACCTCTTCCCTTAAATAAACTGAGTTGATCCTACTAAGTTACATAAACAACCACTGGGCGTCAGATTCACCGCTGAAGCCACAATTACTAGCATTAACTTAATTAGATATTGGTACTACATCTTATGCCATCAATGAGGTATAACAGCAACAGCTGAAGGAGACAACTATACTTGCTTAGATCACGGCCCACAACCAGGCCCCTTCTTCAGGTACCTTTTATCAACACTACCCGTGACCAAAGACATAAAAATACAAACAATATAACACATCGTCACTAAACATATAGGTACAAATTCAAGGGATACATCACAGACACGACTGCAACAGCCCTAGTCACTTTCTTCAGTCTAGCGGCGGACAAAGTGACGGAACATCCATGTACAGATCTGGTAGAAAAATACAAGCCAGTAGACCCAAAGAAGATACCACCAGAGATCTTAGCAGCACAAGGACAGGAAACCTGAGCGTCTTTTCAATTCACATCTAAATACTTATAGGAAACCACAGAGATCTTAATCCTAGATGCTAATTTTCAACCTCAAGAAAGCAAGACTAGAACACGGGGTACCATGCACATGAACCAAGGCAAGATTAATACAAACAGTAGATAATCTTTTTTTTTGTAACTGTTAACATAACAACCACGTTCGTCATACAAATCTACCCTACCCGTCATAATCGTATTAAAAAATAAGGGAACCACCCCCATCATCAGCAATCCTCTGTAAAACCCACACAGTCCATATCAGGAAATCACAAACAAAACTCAAACAGGAAAAGAACATAGCCACTGCCAGAACAAGACGGTAAACTTCGAAACAACTTCACCCTCATGATTTCTTTTGTTACAACCAGAATCGAGAAGTGGCCGTCTATCTAACCACTCTACAATTCATCTTAAAATACCAGGCGACAAACGCACCAACTCTACTAGACCCAATCACCAATACCGCTTAACAAAAAACAAAGGGAGAAAAACCGAAGATAATCACAAGGAAAATACAGTTAAAGAGAACCCTTTTCCCGACTCCAAAGTCAAGTCTTGCACGCTGACCATCATTTAAAGATTTTCGACCTCAAAAAGCAAGATGAGAACACGGGTACTAGTACACAGGGACCAAGTAAAGGTAATACAAACTATAGACAATCTTTTTTGTAACTGTTAAACATATAACCACGTCGTCACAAAACTACCGTCTAACCGTGTTAAAAAAACAGGAACCCCATCATCAGCATCCGCTGTAAACATACAGTCTATGGAAAAACAAGACAAAACTCAATCAGGAAAAGAAAAATGCCTTGCAAAAGAAGAAGGTAAACATAAAACACATCACCTATGATTTCTTTGTTGCATAAAGGATAGAGAGCGGCCGTTATCTAACCACTATTACATTTTCTTAAATACCAGGGACAACACCACCAACCTATAGCACAATCACATACGCTATAAAAAAGAAGGGAGAAACCGAGATAGCACAAGTAAAATCAGTAAAGAGGACCCTTTTTGACAAGCAAGCTACTGACCCAAAGAAACAGAAGGGAGATTAAAAGCCCCATAACCATCTCAGCAAGCACAAAGGTACACCTTAATGTTCTTACTTAGCTATCCATGATGCCATAAAACAATAAACTAATCATACTACTAGGTAAAACATCACAATGCACACACACATTAATCATTGTACACAAATCCAAAGAGAAACACACTTACATTAAATAAACTATTATACAAACACCACCCGTACAAAGAGAGTACAACAACAAAAGAAACACAGACATAATGCTACATAATTAAACAGACACTTAACTTGCACGCGCACACATAGCACACTTTTATTTAAGCTACACTCAACATACTTACTAACAAATGGCTCTAGCAACAACTTTAGTAGTTCATGTTACCCTTAAGCTTCTTAATGAAAAGATCCTTCTCTCGAGCCCTCAACTCAAACTCCCTTCCAAGTATCTATAACTTCATCAGATTCAGAATATCTTTGTGTTGCATCTCTTTCATAAACTTCACCCTCTTTCCTGGCACAAACTTATAGGCCAACATCTCCAATTCCCCAATAAAGGCCCATCTTTCGTCAATAACATTTGTCAAAGTATCGCACAGTACATTAATCTACCTTGCCAACCTGATATCATCAATCTTGGTCTTTCGTAGTAGTAGATAAACTGGGGCTCCTAATTTGGCGAATTAACACTACGACAAAACTCATCACATATTGGTAAAGCTGCCATTGGCTATGTTATTTAAACTTGCAATGCATAACAAAGCTCCTGACCACCACTTAAATAGGCAACAACTCACCCCTCTTTATCTACAGTCTCCCTCTAAAATACACATCCTAACAAAATATCCATAGGCTTTACCTTTGTCCCCACATACTTTAAAATTTGTTGTTCACACAAATAAAATCAATAAACAAATAAAAAATCAAATGGGTGATCAGCTTTTGTAATCTGGGTTTGTTTGAATTTGTATAAAAAGTGAATCTTGATGCTTAAATTTGTTTATTGATTTGATGATGGGTTTTTATTTTGGAAGCTTTTCTGATGTAGGTATTGTTTGAATTTGGAAATTTGTTTAATTAGCTATTCATTTTTGGTAATTTTTAGACTAAATATGTTGTTTTTGGCATAAATTAGATTTGGTTTTAATGGATTGTGTTCATAATATAATATAGATATTTTTATTTAGATTCTAAGGTTACTGAATTTGATCATTTCAATGGAGGAAAGAAATGTTTTAGAAACCTATTCTTCACCTTTTATTACTCAACTTAACATAATACACACATGGATTACAATTTTTTAAGAACAACAAGCATACACACAAATGGCATTGCACTTATTCAACAAACAATACACAAACTACACAATGCACGCATGAGAATAAAGCTACACGCAACAAACGGCATAAACACTTCTAAGAACATGCATAACAGCTCATGGCTCTGCCTAACGGCTCGGGTCTCAACCCCTGGCATCATACATCAACTTCCCCACAAAGAACTTAATTTCACGAACCCTTTCTCTACCTTCCCTTACTAAATCAGCCAACTGCCACTCTCTACTACTCTCTTTGTTCATCATCTCTTCCAAAAACACAGCAGTCTTCGCAGGCACCGACTCATCCGCCACACTCTGAAGCTCCTGAATAAAAGCCATCATATCTCCACATGTTTCATTCATCTAACCAATCAACCCATTCAATCGACGAGTAAACTCCCGCTGTTCATACGCATATTCATCAAAATAGACAATCATCATGTCCAACCAATTACGCCCACCAACAGCCCTCTCTAACTCCTCGTACTTTGGTAACCATGCCATTCTCTTGCTCTTATTTTAACCACTAATATACTGCTTATGCAGTATACATCCCTTAAATAAACAAAACCAGAAGCAAAACTCAAAATCATAATGGTCCATAAAAAACAAAACATGGACATGTATCGCTAAGATACTACCACATGTCAACATAATTATGCTATCAAAAACAAATGACAAAATAGAGAAACAATAACAGTTAACCAACCCAAATACAAATAACCACAACAAGTGTAATCAAATCACAACAGACTCTACTAGAAACACACCGATACCAAAAACAAAGCACCCAATTAAAGATCACATGCTAGCACTGCTTATGTTACAGCAGACTCCAGTACACTATGTTTTCACCCATACACTAGCTAATCTTGACAAACCAAAAGCAAAAGCAACCAAAAAAATATCACATGCCCGACACATTTCTTAACACCACTTATAGCAAAAAAACATAAAAATCTTGACAATCAACTTTATTAATAACCTGCTTTAATAGTTAATGCATAAAATCAATGTAACACATATTTTTTATATCTTTGTTACACCACTGTCCAGGCATACAGCTTTTATACACAATAATCTAACACACATATTTTTTGATATCTTTCATGACAGCCGCTTCACCTTTTGTACCAGCCGCAGATGTAGATTCCCAGCAAAACCACTTTTTGTACGAAATGGAAGCAGCCACTGGTAAAGATTTCCAGGAAGAAAACAGTGAATTGAGGCAGCTGCAAGTCAACCTTTTGTACCAAATAGAAGCACCTGCAGGTAAACACACCTTTTATACCAAATGGAAGCAGCCGCAGGTAAAGATTTATAGGAAGAAAATAGTGAATGGAAGCAGCTGCAGGTGAAGACTTCTAAGAGAAAAAAAAAGAAAGCTTATGCTTTTGATGTTTCTTTCATATGTAGTATATCTGTAACTTTAACAATAGTAGCCTCTCCTAAGCTTTCGTGTATACCTTTTGTTTCAAAAAAATTACAAATGCGGCCATAATTACCAGTATTAACTTCTCCTTCATGCTTATCAACCCCGACCACCGCCCGCCAAATGCCCCGCAGCGTAGCGCGGGCAAACAAACTTGTTATCTACAAAAGCCAAAAAGATACTTATTATGATTTGGCTTGGGCACATAACTTAGGTAGTCTAATATCAAATAAATAATCATGTTGATCATCATTCATCCAACTGAACATATTTAAAACTTTGTTTCACAGCTTTTATATTTGGAGAAATATCACGTTTAGAACCTCATGGCACCTGAGGGTAAAGCAAGGTGGCAGAAAGAAATCAATTGGCTGTTATCTGTCACATATCACATTGTGTAATATGTGCCGTCAAAGCAAAATACTAATGTTGTTAGATGGAGGTAAGAGTTTCTTTTAATCTTTTTCTCTGAATTTGATTCTGCTAAATTCATATTATGTTGGGATTTGATTATTTTCAACCTGTTTTTTGGGCGAAGTTTTTTTGATAATAGCTTATAGTTGTTTCAAACATGACTGGATTCTGAATTTGTTATCTCGTGCCAATAAGTAACAAGTGTAACTGTTGGGAGTGTTCGGCATACTCTAATCAAAGGCACTATTTCAAAACCGTTTGACTTATTTCCTTTTAGTAATATCTTTAATTCTACCCATTTGACAATAAAATAATGCTCAAGTTGACCCATTTTCATATGAATGAGATGAATATGGTTTCACTTTATATGAAGTTCATGGAAATGAGTCTTTTATATAAATAAAATTTATAGGAAACTGGCCTTTATTATCGTTACTTTATGCAGGATATTGCTGAATTATATGAATAGGATCAGAACTTGGACCAAGCCATTGCGTATTGCGTACTATGATAAATCTGCTGATTTTTTCAAGGTGAAGAAGTTACCAATTCTGCGTGAATTAGTGTAAACAGAAAATTGCACATCTTGTCGCTCATATGGAACATTGAGCATGCTTCTCTTTATATGTATTACTAGATGTGACAATATGGGCTGGTTGGGTAATAGGTCAAAATGGTTTTTTTTGAAAAATGAGTCACTGTAGTACATGTATGAATTTGTAAACTATGTTTCAAATAAATAGTTTTGAAAAATATCATTACCAAAACTATATTGTTTCAAT
The DNA here is from genome assembly GCA_026074375.1 of Tanacetum coccineum. NCBI lineage: Eukaryota > Viridiplantae > Streptophyta > Magnoliopsida > Asterales > Asteraceae > Tanacetum > Tanacetum coccineum. The sequence continues at coordinate 21,149 of BQNB010038588.1, read as the reverse complement.
AATGATCCAAAGTCCAAATTGTTGATCCCAATGAACAGATCTTAAACTCTTTAGGTTGATGTAAGGTTTAGTATCCTTGGATAAATCCAAAGGTACTAAGAATAAAACTTTGAGTGTATGATATAAACTATGCAGAATCTAGTTTATACCACTAAGAAGAATAATAGTAATGTATGTATGACAAACAAAAATATAACCAAAACTATAAGCTCTAATATATTAATACGAATACTCAAAAGTATTAGGGTTATAGAAAACCTTGAAACTATGACAATGACTCATTTTTGATACGTTGAATTCTATACCTTAGGACCTCCTTTTATACACCAAGGTGTCCTACAAGGCTTACAATACTTTTCTAAGTTATCATGATGTTTTAAACAAATAACTTATACATATCTTTTACAAAAATAACTCAATACTTATCTTCGTAAGTATTCTTGTTCTCCAATCCTTTCTCTTGTCTTTATCCATTTGATAGTAGTAACTTTTCCAAGCAGTTGTAATCTTTCAGCAGTTTAAACCAACAACATTATCTTTTGAACTAGCAGCACTAACTGAGCACAAGCAGTAGTAAGTACTTAGAATATTTTCTTCATTCTTCATCAGCAGTACTAAGTTACACTAGCTGTACTAACTTTATGCTAGCAGTTGTAACTTTTTTCTAGCAGTACTGACATATACTAGCAGTACTACCTTTTGTACTAACAGCACTAATATATACTAACAGTAGTAACTAGCAGTAGTAACTTTATACTATCAGTACTAACTACTTAGCATAATTTTAATTAGTATCACCAATAGTACAAAGTATACCTGAGCAGTATTAACTCTAAGAATCATCTTGAAGTCTTTAAATTCCAATAATCATCCTCTAAACTTGATGTTCATCTTCTGAATCTTCAAGTTTCTTCATTAAAAAGTCTTCACCACTATCAGGAGGATGCATTCAAACACTTCATTGACCCTTTTCTTGCTTTGTCATAAGCTTGAGTAGTTGATAGCACGTCTCATTCTAATGATCAGCTTGAAGTTTCTTGTTGAGCATATTTGTGATTGGTATTGGTGTGAGGGGATATCTCTTTTCAACTAACACAAAGACATGTAGATTTCTAAACCTTATGAAGTGCACTCCATAGTTATCAAACAACTTCTAAACAGTCACTTTGTATCCTTGTAGATTTCTCCATACATCACTCTTAATGTCAGGTTCAAACATAACTTTCAAATCTCCTCATAACACTCTTTCATAGTCATCCTCTGGTCTTATATTCTCATATTTAGCTTTAACCAACTTCTAGAGGGTCTTCAAGTCTTCTCTATCAATACCCAGAAGCATCTTTATCATTGATGAATATCTTTTTGAGCTTCCATCAGCCCTTATCAATTTAAAGTATCCCATCCTTCCATCTTTATCAATCTTGTAGTCAACAATCACTGGATGCTTAGTAGCTAGAGGTATAGCATCAATTGCTACCTCATCATCCTTAACTATCTCAATATGCCTTTTCATCTCTGCCTCCTCTTGATCATCATCACCCTTTTGCTTCTTAGCCTTTTCCTGTTCTAACTCATTACCTTCTCTTTTAGAACTACCTTTTTCTTTTGTCTTACTGCCTTTTACCAACTCTGTATTCATATCTACAAAAGTGTTTACCCTTTTCATCTCTTTATCAAACATTTCCTGGATCTCATCATAACTTTTGCTCTTCAGCTGATTGTGTTTATATCCATCCATGTTCTTCAAATAAGTAGACATCATATTTCTCTTTTGTGCCTTAGTTGGTGGCTTACTCCTTTTCTCTTGAGCTCTTAATGCTTCAAAGTGTTTCTTTCTCTTCTCCATGAGCTATACAAACAATCTTGATCTTTCTTCAATGGTTATTTCTCCCTGTTCTTCTACTTGTAGCCTCTAAGCTAATTCAAAGTCTACCTCCATCATAGCTTGTGTGTTATCCCATGATTCAAGTAAAGCTATATTGGCTTCTTCTTCTTTTTGCCTTGCAATCCTCTCTTCTTCAATGAGTTCAGAGTGCAACTGAACTTCTAGATTTCTAGCCATTTCTTCATCAAGAGCAAGTTGATCTTTCTTCTTTAATGGCACTTCAGGCTCTACCATTATTTCTTTGCCTTTGTCTTTAGCCTGTGGAAGTTGTGATGCTTGTAAAGATAATAATGCTGTTTTGAATTCACTTGGCTCTTAAACTACAACCCCTCTAGTCTTGGGTCTTGTAGTTGTAGTTGTTGTAGCAGCAGATTTAACAGCTTTCGGTTTAGCTGCTTTGATTTCTATTAGAGTCTAAGCTAGAGTCAAGTCATCAATAGTTGTTGTAGGAGCTTTGACAGTAGTAACTTCAACATTAGCAGTAGTAACTAATTCACCAGCAGTAGTAACTGATCAGAAGTACTTTCTTCTTTTCAGCAACATCTTTTTTCTTGCTCTTCCAACATATCTGTATCAAACATCAGGTTGTCATCATTCATCTCTTGAGTCTCATCTACCAGAGTCACTTCTGCATCAGCATCAAGATCAGTAATTTTCCTCCCCTGTTTGGATGCATCCTCCGGAGCACCCAAACTAGCATCATTAGAGGATTCTACCCTGCTAGCTGATCCAACCTTCCTTAATCTCTTGAACCCTGGTGTTCTTAACTTCCTTCTCTTTTCCAAGCTCTTTACTCTTTTCTTCAAGCTCTTGATCTCCAAAGCTTGAGTAGATTTTGTAGTCTCTAGTGCAAGAACTCTTGAATGTAATTGGGTACAAAGATTCATTAAATTAATAAGTTTCATTCTATCCTCACCACTTTAAGGTAGATCACAGGAAGGGGTAGATACATGAGCCTCATTAGGAGTCTCTTCAGTAGTAGGCTCTATAGGAGCACTATTTTTCCTTTGTTTTCTCCTTGACTTCTTCTTTTAAGGTTTGGACGATGATGGTTGAGAAATAATGGGTGTCTGCTGAGAATCAATAGGAATGTCTGAATCTACACCCTCTTCTTGATTAGATTGAACCATCATTGTTGCAAACAGAGGTGTTACTCTCCTAGAAAAATCTTTTCCTTCTCTCTTCATGTTGGCAAAGATTTTCTTTATGTGTGAAGGGTTAACATAAGTCTTCTTGTGATGTGAGATATCACCAAGCTATTGATTAATAAACACTTATATAAATCGTGGATACATCAGGAATTTAACCCCTCCATCTAAGTGCTTTACTATAGCATAAAAAATATACTTAGACATGTTAGATTTTTAGTTTGTGGCCAAGCATATGATTGCAGTGGCCATAGTGCTACTGAATTCGTTCCATGTAGTGGCCTTAGCACTAAGGCATTACGTAATGGTATGAATCAAAAACTTCTATTGTGAAGAAAAGAAAGCTTTATAGAATGTAAGTTTTGGAGAAGGTTTTTCATACCCCATCCTCGCCAGTTCTTCAAAGATAGTAGCAGTTGGCAAACAATCAATACCACCTACATCTTCTAAGTTAAGATGACTTCTAATACTTGTTTCTGTGATGATCACCTTTTTCTTATCAACTAGGGCTTGTAACTAATGTTCTCCATTAATCGTCTTTACCTTTGCTGTGGCCTAGAATGGTTCAATGCAAGATGTATAGATAGTAGGATTGCCATTTAAAGCATAACGAATCTGGTTAGCATTCAGAAAATCAATAATCTCCTCAAACCCACTACTTTCTTTCGGTTTCTCCAAAAACGCAATCAAATTGTGAGTTTCAGCAAACTTTGGGGTCGACATTGTGATGGGTTTTGATGATTAAAGATGAAATTAAGTTAAGGTTTACGTTTAGAGAGCGTTTGAATGATTGAAATCGAACAAAGAATTGATTGAAACCCTTAATCGAAGTATTTATGAAATCACCCTCAGCAGCATTAACTTGAACTGGCAACACTAAATTATGCCTAGCAGTAGTAAGTAACCCTCCTCAGCAGCATTAACTTGAACTGGCAGCACTAAATTATGCCTAGCAGTAGTAAGTAACCCAGCAACAGTAACTCAATAGCATCAACGTAAGCTTAGCAGCATTAATGTATACCAGCATTAATGTATACCAGCAGTAGAAACTTTATGCTTAGCAGCATTAAGTTATATTACCAGTATTAACCTAAGGCTAACAACATTAAGTTTGAGTTACCAGCATTAACTTCAATTTCTTTCCAAAAAGGACTTCTATCATCAATTAGTTCTTCCCACAAGCTCTCTTTCTATTTTTAAACACACAATATCTCTTATTTCTTTTTCTTACTGAAACACTCTGTCTGTTTTGCATGCACACATCGCTCTTTCTGTTTTTTAGCTCACTAATTTAGACAGTGGTGTACCATGTTCCATCAATTCTATTAGTTTCATGCTGTCCTCTCCACTTCCAAGTGTGTTAACTCTTGAGAGAGGTGGATCATTGGACTGTTTAGATGCAGCCTCAAACCTACTTTGAGCTTTTGCACCCCCAATATGGTATCTTGGCACCTAGGACCACTACCTGAACCAGTTCTCTAAGGATTTGGCTTATTAAGTGTTGCCATTGATTGGGTCCTATAGATGTAACCACTGTCCTGCTCTGCTTCTAAGCTAGAAGCAGTAGTGGCATCCCTTTCCATTCTGTCTTCCCACTCCTTATAGATAGTCTCATCTGCAGCAAGGTAAATAGGTCCACTAGACTGAGATATCTAAGTGTTCCTTTTGGCTTTCCTAGGTTTATTGGTCTTTTTTAGGTCAAGATTAAGATAGAATTGTGATTGGTGCAAGAATAAATAGTGATACAGATGTGGATGTGTGTTAGGGATCAGTGGGATTGCCTAACCCTTCACCCACTTCTGCTTAATGATACATTCCCTTTTATCCAGTCTTAATTATCCTCCCCTCAAACAATACTTCAGAGATTTAGTAGTCTAATGCTAGCAATCAAAAAGTTAAACCTGCTAACATCAAAAGCCTTTGTGAGAAGATCTGTAACATTGTGGTCTGTGTGAATCTTGATCACTTGAATCAACTTCTTCTCATAAGAATCTCTGATGAAATGGTGCCTAATCTCAATGTGCTTGGTTTTAGAGTAAAACACTAGATTCTTAACAATACAAATGTTGCTTTCATTATCAATGTAGATCTTGGTGTTCATGAAGTTGAATCCATAATCAAGCATTTGATTTTAAATCCATAACACCTGACCACAACAATTTGCAGTAGTAACATACTTTACTTTAGTAGTGGAGTTTGTAACTATTGTTTGCTTTTTACATTGCCATGAATATAATCTCTTGCTAAGAAATTGGCAACCTCCTATTATGAATGTCCTGTCAAGACTAGCACCAATATAGTCACTATCTGAAAAAGTCTCCAAGTCAAATGGTGAATCTATAGGATACCAAAGGCCCAATTTAGGTTGACCTTTCAAGTATCTAAAAATTCTCTTCACAGCATGAATATGTAAAGTCTTTGGTGTAACTTGGAACCTTGCACAAGCACAAACAGCAAACATTATGTCAGGCCTAGAAGCTGTTAAGTACATTAATGATCCAATCATTGATCTGTATAAATGAACATCTACAGCTTTAGCTTCTTCATCCTTAATCAATGCCTTATTAGTCTCTATTGGAGTGCTTGCTGTCTTCACAGTGGCAAAATCAAACTTCTTCAATATTTCAACCATATATTTGTCTTGGCTAATGAAGATTCCATCCTCCTTCTGTTGTACTTGTAATCCTAAGAAGAAAGTGAGTTCCCCCATAGAACTCATCTGAAATCTCTTATGCATCAAACCTTCAAACTCAACACATAAAGACTTTTTTTGTGGACCCAAAGATGATATCATCAACATACACCTGTACTAACAAGATATCACCATCTAAATCCATTTTCAATTAAGTAGGTAGACAAGGTCTCATACCAGGCTCTAGGAGCTTGATGTAGACCATATAAAGCTTTTTCTACCTTATACACTTTGTCAAGGAAATGTGGATCTTCAAAACCAAGAGGTTGGCACACATATACCTCCTCTTCAATAGTACCTTATAAAAAGGCACTCTTTACATCCATCTGGTACACAATAAACCCCATAAATGATGCATAGCCCAAAAATAACCTAATTGCTTCTATCCTAGCAACAGGAGCAAAAACCTTATCATAATCAATGCCTTCTTCTTGGGTGTAACCTTGTGCAACCAGTCGTGCCTTGTTTTTAATGACAATTCCTCTCTTATCTTTCTTGTTTCTAAAGACCCATTTGGTTCCAATGTCCCTCTTGCCATTAGGTAGATTAACTAGTGTCCAAACCTTCTGAAGTTGAAATTGTAGAAGCTCCTCTTGCATTACTTTTATCCAGCTTGGATCTTCCAGAGCTTGAATCACTTTCTTGGTTTCCATTTGAGAGAGAAAACATGCAAATAAGTAGTTCTGATAATCTATGTGATTTGTTCTCCTCTGCTTATTAATGTAACATACCATAGCATGTTCATCAGAAATCTTGGTCATTCTCCTTGTTTGAATAGCTGAATTTAAGTCTCCAATGATCTGGTCTTTAGGATGATCCTTGTCAATTCTGGTTGGGGACTAGGACTGACATTCATGATTGTTTCTAAGTTGTTTAGGTCAGCTTCTGCACCCACATCTTCATCATCATAAGCATTACCAAAAATTCCAGTATCATCAATTGAAAACACATTTGGAACATCTGAAAGAGTAAATGCATTTTTAAAAGGAGAAAATCATTCAAATAGATGATCCTCAAATGCATTAGAAGCTTCAGCAGCATTAACTGGTGATGATGGATCGTCATTAGTAAAAGATGGTCCAGCAGCACTAATAGGTGTACTAACAGTATTAATACTATTAGCGATGTTAGGATATTCAGTTTGTTATTCTTGTTGAAGTAGCCTTTCAAACTCACTTCTTGTGGCTTGTTCATCCTTCCCATCTTTATCTAAAGCTCCACTTTCATCCATTTTAGTAGGCTTCTCTTCAACATCTTCTTCACTAACCTTAGGATCTTGAGAGATTAATGGATCAATTATGTAGATATGTATTAGGATGTACTCTTGTTCAGGTTTTGTCTCTTTTTTAGCTTGACCTGCAACAATGTTATCTCTTTTTCCTACAATACCATTAGTTTGATTTCTTGCAACTACTGGCACATTGTTCATAGATTTTGTCAAAGAATCAACATCAAATAGCCAATCTGGTCCATTTCCCATCACATTAGGTGCATTTTTAAGAAATCTAATGTTTAAGGTCTCTTCAACTATCCTGGTCCTCTTGTTAAATACTCTCATAGCCTTGCTAACCATATAGTACCCAACAAAAAATCCCTCATCAGCTTTTCCATCAAACTTGCCTAGATGATCCTTGGTATTTAAGATGGTAACAGGACACCTAAAAGGTTTCATGAAGTCAATCAATAGGGTTCTTCCATGAATAAGTTCATAAGGTGTCTTGTTATGAGACTTAATGACTAAGACCCTATTTAGCACATAACAAGCAGTATTAACTACTTCAGCCCAAAAGGTGGTTGGCAACTTAGAGTCAACTAACATAGTTCTTGCAGCCTCTATTAGTGTTCTATTCTTCCTCTCAACAACACCATTCTGCTGAGGTGTCCTAGCAACACTGAATTCCCTCTTAATACCCTTTAATTCACAGAACTGATTCATTACACTATTTTTGAACTCAGTTCCATTGTCACTTCTGATAACTTTTACTTTGTGGTCTAGTTGATTTTCTATTTCTGTTATGAAGGTCTTTAATATCCCACTAGTTTCATCTTTAGTGGCAAAAAAAATACCTAAGAAAATCTACTAAAGTCATCAGTGACAACTAGGTAATAAGACTTTTTCATTAAACTCTTAACATTTGTAGGACCAAATAGATCCTTGTGTAGCATATGTAAGTGTTTGCTGATTGAGTTCACAAGTTTGGCCTTACAGGAGGCTTTGTGTTGCTTTCCTTTCTGACAAGCAACTCAAAAATTGTCATTTTCAAAATTTTTTGAAGGCAAACCTCTAACAAGGTTTCCCCTCACAAGTTTGTTCATGTTTTTAAAGTTTATGTGCCCAAGCCTCCTATGCCATAAATTGGAAACATCAATTATGGCCTTAGCAAAGAGGCAAGTTAAACCTTTAGTGGGAACAACACTCTTTCGGTCAACACTGTAAATGTTATCCTTTCTTGGAACTCTCAGCAAGACTTAACTTTCATCAAGTAGCTTAAAGTCAAAAGATAAGACAAGACATTTAGTGTCAGTAAAAAGAACATTATTCTTTTTGTCACATATTTGTGACACGCTAAACAAGTTATACTTAAGCTCCTTACAAAGGTACACATTATCAAAATCTAATGTTCCTGTTTTGATTTTATCTTTTCCAAAAATTTTACCTTTACCATCTCCAAAGGAAACAAAACCACCATCATAATCTTTATATTTAGTGAGATAACATTTGTTTCCAGTCATGTGCCTAGAGCAACCACTGTCAATAAATCCTTTTTCCTTGTACTCCTTCCGTTGTGGGTTGCCCTGCACATAAAATAATGGAATTAGACTCTTTTAGGGATCCAAGCCATTATAGACTTGGATCTGCCTCGTGCATCAATGTAAGAATATTTCTTGAAAGTATTTGATGCACTACTGTTTTTGGCTTTCCAAACCCAGCATGCTGAGGCCTTAGCAGCATTAGCCCCTTTTCCCTCGTTTTCACTTACTACTGCTCTATTCCTAGCGGTAGTATCTTTTACCCTGACAGTATTAACCTTTTTATTAAGAATACTATTTTTGTTTGCTGAATACTTGTTAAATGGCCTTGTGACTTGTGAATATCCCTTTTTGTAGGCATTTGATATTGGTCTAGGATGATTCACATTTGTTTTTTAGCCAACAATATTAACTGGTCTGACAATAGTATTAACACTTGCACCACCAGTATTAATTTTGCCGTGTCTGACAGCAGTATTAACACTTGCACCAGCAGTATTAATTTTTCTGGTCCTGGTTAATACTGCTTGTGGAAAAAATCTTCTATTATGGTGAGGGTGAGTCATTTTAATAGTAAAGTTCTTGTGATTCACCCTACTTGTGTTGTTTTACGCTGGTCTTATAACCTTTTTATCACACGCATTATAAAGATGCTCAAAACTACCACAAATAAAACAAGCTTTATTAATCATTTTAAAGTCACTTCTTAGTCTTTAGGACATAAGATTGTTCCAGTTTCTTTGGTTCCCTCTAGGATAGTGTTTGTTTTGTTTAGGTGTTTCTACTTTCTCTATAATTTCCCTAGTAGACTTAACAAATTTTATCTTTTCAGTGCTAGGTCTAACAGTTTTATCCTTAACATTAGGTATAAATTCTTCCTCACTATCATCATCAGAATTCCAATCCTCAATGACTGGAGGTCTAAAGCTGTTCTTCCTAACAGTTTTAGGTTCTACTGCATCACCATTATTTTTTACATCAGCAGACTCATAATTTGACTCAACTTTCTTACCATTACTAGGTGTAACAATAATAATAACATTTATATTCTCACTTTTAACTATTTCAACCATAAATGTTAGATCAGTTTTGAAGGGAATGAAGTTCCCTGTATAAGATGGGGGGAACTGCATGATATCCCTTATCAGATTTGGACTTATTATACTCCTGATTTTCTAACATCTCAGATGAATTCACAAAGCTGTCTACTGCAGGAGAAGCTGCAGTAGAAGAAGCTGCATTATATCATAGTCCAGTTTTAAACTTGTCAATGACTTCACTTTCCAATAAATTATTTAAAGATTTAGATGAATTTTGAAACTTCTCTAATGTTAGTTTTAACTCATCTCTTTCTTTTTCTGCTTTTTCCAATTTCTTTTTGTTTTTAACTAAAGCATTATCTCTTAGTTTAACTTCAAGATTTAAAACATTAATGCTCTCTTCAAACACAACCTCATTTTTCTTATAATGAGCTAGTCTAGCTTCTACTGATTCTAAACTTGCTTTATAAGATACTAAATTAAATTGAGACTTTTTGTAATCTGAAGACAAACTGTTATATTGTTCTTTGAGAGTAGTATAAGATTTTACACATGATTTAGAACAAGAATCTACCTCAGAATCTGAACTAGAAGAACTTCCTTAAGATGTATGTGCCATCAATGCAAAGTTTGTAGGATGCTCTTCTTTAACTTGGTAGCTCCAATCATACCCTCCAATTCCATCTTGAGCAACTAAGGCATTTTCAGTGGGAGTTTCCACTGTCATAGTTCTTCTACTATTCTCTCTTCCTTTGTTTTCCTGATTTCTAGGAGCTCTACATTCTCTTACAAAGTGACCATTTTTATGACAATTGTAGCACTCCAATTTAGACCTGTCAAATCCAACTCTTTGACCATTTACATCCAACTTCCTGCCTGTCCTCTGGATGAATCTCCTAACTTTAATTGTCAGCATGGCCATTTCCCATTATAAATCCATTTCTTCTAGGTCATCAGGATCAATTTGTTCTAGATCCTCTCATGCAAGTTGAGGAGAATTAGGCTGACTAGCTAGGAAAGCACAGATTACAGCATCACTAAGGTTATCTCCAGATGTAGGATTACTTTGAGTATGAGCAACACTAACTCCATAAGCAATGTTATCTGCTTCATTTGTGTTGCTATTGTTGTTAGTGCTGTTGGAGGACACAAAAGCCACATTTTGTGGATTTTGGCTTGTACTTGATGATCCTGCAAGTTTAGGTTCATATATCTTTAAGTTGTTGTACAAGTCATCCAAACTGATGGTTTCTATTTCCTCTTTGTTCCTCCAGATCAAAGCACGAGTCTTCCATTCAGATGGAAGACTTCTCAACATTTTTAAGTTTATGTCCTCTTGTGAAATAACTTCGCCTTGAATCTCCAACTGACTAATAAGTTTTTGCAACCTATCAAATGTTTGATCCATTGTTTCTGAACTTGATCCTGCAAAGTTCTTATATTGTTGCTTGAGTAGTGTTCTCTGAACTTTCTTGGATTCCTTGTTTCCTCCATACCTCTTCTTAATGGCTTCCATAAGAAATTTTGCATCTTTATATGAATGAAATTTCAGTTGATCCTTATTTAGGAGTGCCATCAACAGAGTTCCTCTAGCTTTCATCTTAATCCTCATGTCCTACTTTTCTTCTGCAATAGTAGGTTTATATTCCTGCTCAGTTTCTCTAACAATTCTCTTCAGCACTTTTTTACCATTCAGAATTACTTCCGAAAGAGAGTAATCAATCATGAGAAAGTATTGTTCTATTCTCATTAACCAGAGATTATAATCCCCTAAATTGAGGATAGGAAGTTTTGCAGTTAGAGTTGTAGAAGTAGTTCCTGCCTCCATCTTATCACTGAGAAGTAGATCTAGTATATATTGTTTGTTTCTGCTTATTCAAAGCTTCACAACAAGCTCTGATACCACTTGTTGATCCTAATGAATGGAGCTTAAACTCCTTAGCTTGATGTAAGGTTTAGTATCCTTGGATAAATCCAAAGGTACTAACACTGAAACTTTGAGTGTATGATATAAACTATGCGGAATCTAGTTTATACAACTAAGAAGAATAATAGTAATGTATTTATGACAAACAAAAATACAACCAAAACTATAAGCACCAATATATTAATACAAATTCTCAAAAGTATTAGGGTTACAGAAAACCTTAAAGCTATGACAATGACTCATTTTTGATACGTTGAATTCTATACCCTAGGACCTCCTTTTATACACCAAGGAGTTCTACAAGGCTTACAATACTTTCCTAAGTTATCATGATCTTTTAAACAAATAACTTATACATATCTTTTACAAAATTACTCAATACTTATCTTCGTAAGTATTCTTGTTCTCCAATCCTTTCTCTTGTCTTTATCTATTTGATAGTAGTAACTTTTCTAAGCAGTTGTAATCTTTTAGCAGTTTAAACCAGCAACATTATCTTTTGAACTAGCAGCACTAACTGAACACAAGCAGTAGTAAGTACTTAGAATATTTTCTTCATTCTTCATCAGCAGTACTAAGTTACACTAGCAGTACTAACTTTATGCTAGCAGTTGTAACTTTATTCTAGCAAAACTGACATATACTAGCAGTACTAACTTTTATACTAACAACACTAATATATACTAACAGTAGTAACTAGCAGTAGTAACTTTCTACTATCAGTACTAACTACTTAGCATAATTTTAATTAGTATCACCAACAATACAAAGTATACCTGAGCAGTATTAACTCTAAGAATCATCTTGAAGTCTTTAAATCCCAACATAAATATTATAATAAAATGGTTTAGGAGGAGTTTGGACATGTTGTGCTTCTTTATTAATGTTTTATTATTTTTATGAATTAGTTGGCAGAATATTTTGCTAAAAGAATGATATGTGAAGTGACATTACGGAGAAACTCTGTTATCCAAAACGCTATGCAAATCAGGTACACTACATAGCCTTTTTGTGTAAATTTAAGACTTCGTTTATATAGTATTTGGTTAGAAATAAAGGTGACCATTTGCTATTGAATGGTTCAATTCCGGTATTGTTTTAGAACTAACAAAAGAATTGCTCAAGTAAAAGTGAGAGTTACTACCAATCTAAATAATCTTTGCATGCAAAATTTACTCTTAGATGCCTTCAACTGTATGTAATTATTACTCTTAAATGTACTACTGCACTGACATGCCACGACAGTCTTCGTACATGGACAACGAAGAGGAAAAAATTGATGTAGAGGTTATGAGACACGCCACAAAATCATGGTTGGGTGTAACCTTATTTGAGAATGGGCACCTTTGTGTTTAATCTTAACACAGATTGTAAAAGTATGTAAATCTAAACAACTAAATAGAAATCAAACTACATATATCACTACTATTACATTACAAAAAGAGGAAACAAAATTTTCAAAAAAAATCACCTTAAATATATTATAAATCAAACCTAGAATAAACTTCTTATGATTACAAATTTACAATCCAACATTTCACTCAAACTGCAAGAAACATTGTTTTGCTTCAAAAGTTATTCTCACCACTCAATCCTTTTCTTTAAACCATGCTGAAAAAACTCAGGTATTCTGCAGCCTCCTTAAGAAATCGATTCATTACCTCTACCAAAAATCTAATTCTTGGCTCTAAGGAATTCTTAGCTCTTTATTAAAATAGGCGGATAACTAACAACTAAACTTGCTATCTATTGGGAATTAAACCCTTATGTTTTTAAGTAGTCTCAAGTTTCAGAATCATGTCAACATCTCTACACAAAACTTTTGGAAAGTTAATCGCTATATTTTGAAGACCGGGTTTTGTTACACCTAAAGAAACTAAGTATTCGGTTATGGGGCGTAATCGTTTTTCAACAATGTAACCAATTATTGACTGGTTGTTAACTAAGTATTTTCCAATAGTCCCTTTTTTGTCAACCCGATACCAACAAGAATCCAACTACCCAATAAAGCTTTAAGTCAATGATGTAGCTGATGATTCTTGGATTATGTAGAAGCATTTTACGGAGTTGAGTTCCTGACACGCCGAGTGACTCAAAGAAATCAAGAAGTGGGCAATGCTTTTCTTCTACACTATGAGTTAGTATTGCATGAATTTTGTTATAGCAGATGAAACTTCATTTGGATTTAAAGCATTTTACAGAGTTGAGTTCCTGACACGCCGAGTGACTCAAAGAAGAAGTCGGCAATGCTTTTCTTCCATACTATGAGTTAATATTTGCGTGAATTTTGTTATAGCATATACAACTTGTGGAAATCGTAGGAGGGGGGTGAATACATTTCCATTTAAAAACTTAAATCATTTTGTATCAAATTTCTGATCAAGCGTGACATAATAAGAAAAGTGTTCATATTAGTTCTACATTAACTATGCATATATTATCAAATCGTATTACAACAATACAAACCAAAGCACAATGTTCACATCAATCCACAACATAAACATAATCAAAACTATACAAGAAACATGACACACAGTTATCTATATAATGCAAGTATGAATATATAGCGATAAATGTGAACTTAAATGTAAAGAGATAAGTAAAAGGAAAGGCAAACTGGACACAATAATTTATAGTGGTTCGGTCACGAAGCTTCTCTCCACTCCCCCGAGTACCCAACTTAAGAGTTACATCACTAGTCAACAAGCTTCTTTATTGGCGGAAAAAACCTTACAACATTGCTTATAAAATTTTCTGACACTAAGCTAGATGTCAAGTTCTTCTTCGGGTACAACCAGACCCGTTATGTTTATGGCCTAACATAACAAACCACTATGTCGCTTACAATGTTTTCTGACACTAAGCTAGATGTCGAGTTCTAATCTTAGCTAGAACTGATCTACCACTCTTTATAACACTTGTTATGTTTTATGGCCCAACATACTTGTGTTTTATGGCCTAAACACATAAACCATCTAACCTACACTTTATATAACATAAAATGATAACACAAAGTGAGATCCAAGACATAGTAGTCAAATAGACCATAGTTCCTAATCTATACATCAAGAACTATCCTAGAATGTAACCATGAACCAAGCCTAATACTTAGAACATGTTTGAAAATCAAAATATAAAATGTATGTGGGAGTTTATGTGGAGCCGTGGGTTATGATCAATAAGGAGGAGGAGGAAAATGACTTGGCTTATATAAATGAGTCTTGACTTGGAGAGATCTCTTTTGTCCAATAGATAAAAGGATGTTTAGATAAAAGCATGCACCAACTAGTTTTCCTCCATCATCTAGAAGTTCAATTCAAATTTGAATTCACTAGTTTCCCTTTATCTTTTAGAAGCTTTGATTGGGCCTTAATGGGCTAAACTCTATTGGGTCCCCAATGGGCTTGTCCATTTTCTTGGCCCGATCTAATTAGCGAAGTTCATATGTGTAAGAGTACCGAGTTGTCGAGAGTAGTTGATTAATGTTTGTGTTGATGATTTATGTATACAAGTAACTTGCGTACTTTACCTAATGTTTTACAAGTTACATGTTTGTCATTACCAAAACACAAAGAGAATGTATAGATTAAATATCATAATATTTGCACTAACAATCTCCCCCTTTTTGATGATGACAAAATATGTAAACCGTAAATCATAGTAAAATGTTAAAGTTACTCGTTTACACTTCTTCTCCCCCTTTTGACGACACAAAAAGGTGCGTGCTCCGAGTTCTCTACTTCTATCTTCTCTTTGTACGATACATATGTATCTTTAAAAAAATGAGCTTGCATCATCCCAATGAAGTCGTGCTCCTATCAACCTCATTTAATCATCCCAAGCTATCTACTTTGACACTCGAGCACCCCTTAGCTCATTGCACTCCTATGATACTTGCATCCTATTGTATATTGACTCTAGCGGATCCATGGATCAAATTTGTTACAAACTCTTAACCTACATCAAGGATCAATTTGTGCAACATAATATACATACATATATATATATATATATATATATATATATATATATAAATAATAAATATATATATATATATATATATATATATATATATATATATATATATATACATATATATATATATATATATATATATACATATATATATATAAATACATATATATATATATATACATATATATATATATATATACATACATATATATATATATACATACATATATATATATATACATACATATATATAAGAGCAATATTATAGGGGTGGAATACACATATCAAGAAATGTGTAGATGTCTTAACAGTTGCAAATGTAATGAATTTGACATTTGCAAATGCTCCCCCTTGTTTAGGGCAACAAGGAATTAAGCTACAGAAGTGTGCTGCAAAACAAAGT
Organism: Tanacetum coccineum; assembly: GCA_026074375.1. Taxonomy (NCBI): domain Eukaryota; kingdom Viridiplantae; phylum Streptophyta; class Magnoliopsida; order Asterales; family Asteraceae; genus Tanacetum; species Tanacetum coccineum. The sequence continues at coordinate 5,328 of BQNB010038588.1, read as the reverse complement.
TAGTAGAAAAGTGCACATATATAATGACGATTATAGCTATATATAGCAAGATACTAGCGGGGAACAAGACATACACGTCTTAGGTAAATGCACTCTAAAGTATGACACTTTAGAAGAAAGTTTAAAACATAGACACATGCAACGATTGTTCTACTAACAACAACCTAAATCCAAGATAAAAAGAATCACGACATATGCTTATGACACGACAATGTTTAGGAATCAATGATAAGATTCGACTGACACATGCTTAAGGACTAAGACTCGACCAACACCCTTCGGTATTATACCGACTTTAATAAACGAGAACAAAATTTGTTTATTGATTGAGACACTATTATTATGAGAATGACTTCTTCCAAGATTTCATTTGGATACAAAGTATTAATGTATTTTGAATGACATGTTCCTTATGGTATCGTCATCTAATCAAGATGATGATATGGATTTGGATAGACTAAGGGTTGTATTGAGAGATTCCTAAACCTTTTGAGGGTGTTTTAGGATAAACATTATCGTAAGACTTTAGGTCAAACTAAATGTTGACGATAAGGATGATTTGTTGAGGGAACATACTCTAAATGTAACATTTAAAACTAGAAGAATGTTACCTAATATCTTGGCGAGATATGCCAAAATATACACTCTAAAAGAGTTAAATAAAATGAGATGAAGATGAAAGTGATATGCTATTGGATGTGAATGAAAATGATTTTATAACATGAGAAAAAAATGAAAAAGGATGAGCGTGAATGGAGAGGGAAGGTGTTGACTAAAGGTTAATATGGAAGGTTTAGATTAAAATATCATTTGCACTAACAATGACAAGCATGATATGTTAAAATGATGTGCATGTGATCCTATAGGGACAAAGATGGACGATTGTGAATCCATAGATTTGTTGGATATTTTGTTGGTTGTCAATGTTGACGAAAGAATGGTAGATATGTGAAATAAGGTGGTAGTTCTTTCATGATGAAAGAAAAATAAGGTGGTGACTTAGCAACACTTGAAGCTTGAATATATTCTTTGTGTTTTTCACTTGCTAGAAAGTGGAAATTATTTAATGGTTATAGAATGATTGGATTGTTTCATTGGTTTAGACGTGAAGGGTTTGTTATGTAGTGATAGACTATGAGTATACTGATTGTAACGATTGAGTTTGAGAATGAGACGTATTTCATTACGAAATTCACTTGACTTTTTACAACATAGGTGATGTGTTGTCGTTGTATGGTATATTTAAGATGATTCAAGTTTTATATTTATATTTTCCAACTAAACCAAAAACAATACTTTAACGGGCAGTGTACCCGATCGGTAGTAGTTTTATTGTAAGTAGGGTGTCGAACACTTAAAGCGAGGTTAAGAATAGTTTGTTACATTACAGATAAGGTGGATTATGATTTTATTATAAACCGTTTTTAACAAATATAAAAATAATATCATGAATATTATTTTTTATATCAAAATAACCCTTAAAAGATGAAAAATGAATATATTATGCTTGTATATTGTATATTTTGTCTTTTATGATGTGTAGGTACGGATATTACAAGAATCACATGAAAAGAGCCAAAAATGGAACAAAAATGAACACGAGATGGGAAAGAGTACACAAGAGCCGGGTATTTATCAAGCTTGAGTCAACTAAAGTCAACCATGTTTAACCTTGGTTAACTCATAAGAAGACAAAGTTTAAACCCTTGAAATTACCAAAAAGGCCTTGAATGTTAAATCATTTCACCAAAATTCCCGAATCCAATTACACCGTTAGTCCTTTAATACTAATGGACTAACGGTCGTTAAGTAGAAAAATAAGCCAAAGCCCAATCCATTTTATATACAAAACATGGAAAGGCCTAATATCTAAATTGGAAATACTGTGCATCTTCTTCAAACACACGCCAAAACCACAAAATCAAAAGAAAACCAGAGCGTGATAATCACTCGACCTACGTGGCTTAAAATTCTAGTGCTAAGCTCCAACTCAACAAGTAAAGACGTCATCCAAGCCAATGATTGGCTGAGCTGACACCGTCTGACAACAAGGAATGACACGTATACACCAAAGAAACACAACAATTGAGGGATTTTACACTAAAATTAGTTCAAAAGAAACACAAGGCTTCCAAGAAGGTGGGATTGCCCAAGCTGGCATCCGTGTGGATCCTGTTTCATTCAATGGCTAAAAATCAAGAAGCAATGATTAGTTAGAGATCAATAGACAAGATTAAAGATATTTTGGGAATCTAAGGGAGCGTCTCAAGGTCCTAGAACCTTCACCTCTCAGCTATAAAAAGAAGAGTCCTCACACACATAAAATATCTAGAGTAGCTTTAGATTTTTAGTCATTTTAGCTTATTGTAACATTTTTTAGCTTATAGTTTTTCAATTAATGTAACTCTCTTTTTCAAAAGCTTGTACTGAGTTTTTATAATCAATGAAAGTTTAGTTTCCACATTGTTAAAGCTTAATTTGTGTTTTACCTATTTGCACTTATGGTTTAAATAAGTCCTTTGATACTCAAATAAGCTCAATAAGTCTTCATAATCACTAATAAGCTAGCTATATACTTAGTTATGCTCTCAAAGCTTAATTGAGCTTATTGTTATATCAAATCCTCCCCTAAAAATACCTCAGCATAAATGGAAGATAAGCTAACAATTAAAGAGCTTATAGACCCCACCTGCTTATCCTAGATAAATTGAAGCTTTGTAGAATAGCTCCTCGAGCAATTAATAAGCCTTATTTATGCAAAGGCTTTAGTAAGTTCTCAATTTCCATTTTATAGCTTAATTTTGCACTTTAGCTTATTTCTGCTTATTGCCTGCTTATTGTTGTTTAGAATAGCTTATTATTGCTTATTATAGTTGTTTAATGCTTATTGTGTTCAGTTATTAGAATAGATTACATTTTATAAGTCTTTGATAAAAAACAGTTAAAAATCCAAAAAAAATAATTGCATAATCTAGTAGCTTATAGTTTCTGCTTATTTGATTGTTAGAATATGTTTAATAGATCTTTAAAAAGCTAATTACTATCTGGTATTGATAATTTGAGCTTTAATTCTGAGTTTTATAAGCTAAATATGATGTTAGGCATTTTAAAGGGGTGTTTGGCTCAAGACAACACTAACTTGAGTTAGTGTTGTCAAGAGCCATTTGGTTCTTTAATTTGAATTTGAATATCATATTTAAGATTACAAGGTTAGGATTAAAGGTTTTTTGAAAGGTTAAATCAAGTTTTAATCAAGTTTGTCTGTAGTTGCTTGAATCCGAGGTCAATAGCTCAGATTCATATGCATTTTGAACTCAAATTTGTTCTAGCTGTTTTTAATGATCAAGTTGTTCTTGATTTGGTGTCTAAATGGTGTAGAAATCAAGTCTAAAAGGGTTGCATTATTGGTATTGTGTTTTGGTCACAATTTTGGTAAAGTGCATCAGCAAGCAAATCTGTCTAAATGCCTTTTTTCAATCTAAAAATTAAGCTAGTTAAAGTTGCTAGTTAGAATTAGAGTTAGCTTTTGAAACTTAGTGCACAACTAGTTCATAGGTCAATCTAGATAGGTTAGTACTTAATTTAGTTTAAAAAGCTTATTTAGACATCTGTTTTTGATCTGCAAATTAGTCTTTTAAGTTTTCATAAAAATTTGAAAAACCAAAAAATAGAGAAATCAGTTAAAGTAGTCTTTTTCAATTAGCCTTTTCCTAGCTTTTTGAATTTCAAAATATTTTTGAGTGATGTTTTAGATAGATTGTAGGACAAGCTTTCTAGTGGTATAAGCCACTAGTCCATAAGGTTCTATTAGCTTACTTAAAAATAAGCTCAAAGTTGTTTTATTGTCTGTTTTGGAAACTGTTTTGAGTAAAAAGTGTTTAAGTGCTTATTTCAACTTATGGCTTATTGTTTTGAAGAAATATTGTTCAACTTTGCTTATTAGACTAGGTTTAAAGTGTTTTAGCTTATTTGGTTATGGTTTGAGCTTATTCAAGCTCATTAGTCATTAAAGTTTAGTGAAAAAGCCAAAAATCTTCTTTAGTATAATCTGTCACTAAAAAGCTCTTTTCTAGCTTATTAATTAGTTTTCTCAAAAAGTTTATTTTACAAAAGTTGTTAAGAATCAGCTATTTTGTAATTTTGATTAAAAAGTTTTGCAAAATAAAAAAATGGGAAATCGGAAAGTCAGGGGTGAGCAAGGCTCGAACCCCTGACCTCAACCTCATTCAACCATCCTTTTATACACTCACACCTTAACCAAACGCGCCCTTGGGTCTTTTCTGTCATCCTTTCATCTCTTTAATCTTTTAACCCTTTCTTTAAATTTAGCTATTCCGAGCTTATTTGCTTATTTTCTATGTATTCATTAAGCAACTTTTCCAGTTTACATTTTTCTTAGATTCCTCTTAGTCTTATGCACTTTTCATAATTTTTCTAGAATTTTTAGAATAAGTTTAATATTTTTAATTAATTTTCTAGATTAAAATCATTTTTAATTCATTATAAATAAAATAAAAGGCAAAAAAATATAATTCTTTTTCTGAAAATTATTTTTAGTCAATTAGGATTTATTAAAATTAAATTTACGTTTGTAGGGTTTAATTTTGAGATACTTGCTTATTTGTCGCGTTTTCTTTAATTCTCGTCAACGTTTTAATGCCTAAATTTGGAATTGCTTAGTCGTTTACTTTCCTTTTCATGTTTTATGCGTTTTTAGCTGTAGAATAAGAAAACTAAATTAAAACCTTTGAATTATTCAAATTCGCGATCACAAATTGAACCGATTTTCTATTCACACTTCGCCGAGGAAAAACGACCTGGGAGTTTTAGAAATTGCTTTGGTTAAAAGCAATTCTCTTTAGAACTTTTGGAATACGTATACTACTATACTATAATTGATTTCGTCACTTAATTACACATACTTGTTTGTGTGTGTGGTTTGGAACGGATCACCTATGTTAAACCTATGTCAGTCTAAATCCTAATTCTAACAGGAAAAGGGGGGTTTTCAGCCTGAGAGACTGGCACAGCTTGGTTGGTGTCTATAATCAATTCAAGGCACTTTTATCCACACAAGTTAATTAACAAAAGATAAAAGAGCAGTTGAACCTTATATAAGAAAACTGTATTAACCATTATTAATCTGATTAGAACGTTGTTTTGTTTATTTAATGCAATGATTTCTTCTCTCGAGGTGGCATATCATTCTTAAAACTTAAGCGTTACATCATCCTAAGACCTAAATACAATAATTATGTTTCAATTAAAGCATCCGCATAAAGCATCCTTATTTGCTGATTATAATCTATCTTAGGGATTAAAGCAATG